>JARYGA010007036.1:0-64476 GCA_030545235.1 Helianthus tuberosus
TGAATAAACTGTCCGCATCAGCCAGTAATCTAATCGGTAATTCCCCGTGATTTTGACCGGTCTGCAGAGGTTTTCGTCTAGCTTTATTATTATTTTTATGTGCCATGTCAGCAGGAGTTGACGATCGCGGGAGTTTAGCAAAGCCAATCGAGAATAAAACTTGGCTAAAGAAAACCTGGAGAGTAGTAAGAGATTAAATTCAAGTAACAGTTACAAAACTTATGAGTAAAATCCCATTTTTGTCCCTGAGGTTTGGTCAGTTTTGCGACTTTCGTCCAAAGGTTTGTTTTTTCGCATCTGGATCCCAAAGGTTTGAAATTTTGCCATTTTCATCCGGCTCGTTAACTCCATCTATTTTTCTCCGTTAAGTCGGTGGTAATTTCGTCTTTTTCGTTAACTTAAAGGGCAATTTGGTCTTTTGAATACTTATACATTATGCTAAATGCGTATACATAAAGTTGCAAGATTTCAAACCTTTTGGATCCAAATGCGAAAAAACAAACCTTTGGACGAAAGTTAGAAAACTTGCCAAACCTCAGGGACGAAAATGGCATTTTACTCTAAATTTATTAATAGATTTTTCATAAACATACCGAATCAGGATCAATTCGATTAAACATAAGCTTCCTCCGTGCTCTACAACTTGTTCTATAAGCAATAACTGTATGCCCAAGAGCAAAAACCACAGATGACAAAAACAGTACATTCATTGCCCATGATTTCTTCATATGAAGCCTTTGCTTTATAAGAGAAGAAGAATTTTCAGCCTCAAACTGGGAATTTACACTGAAAACACATGCTTTAACTGATAAAACTATAACTGAAAAAATGGAGCATAGTGTCACTGTTCCAAGATATTGCGCGTGTGAGATCACAGGGCCATCATACATCATATAAACACCTGCAATCACATGATAAAAGAAAAAAATGATATACTGCTTGAAGAAGAGCTAAAAAACCAAGTTACATCATCAATTATACATAAATAAAATAGTATACACACATTATAACATCTTTTTATGCATCAAACATAAACTAAATCCAAAATTGAGCCAGTTTGCAGCGACGAGAAATTAATGGATGGCTTATTGGTGCTATATATTAGCGGATATGTATATAATGTATTCATACATGATACGTCACTGTAACGATTATGGAGGTTTCAATGTGCATCTTAGTAAAATATATATAGGGCTCTTATAATTATTTTGGAATCAATAATATTGCGATACCATTCTCGTTTATAAATTTTACTAAGATACGCATTGACACCCTCTATAATCAATACTGTAACATATGAATACATAAATACATGTATCAGCTAATACTACAAACTCCTAAATTAATCATAATTTGCCAATCACTCAACAGCTTATAATTACAGATTCCAAACAGAAAATTCAAACACCATCTCTGCAACCTGATTCCTATAATTCTTTTCTGATCATTTTATACCACATGAGCACTTCAATAACACAATGTCAAACAGCTCTTATGAAGTTATGGTAGCTTAAAGTTTAAACTACAAAGAAGCAAAAAAGAAACTACATAAATTACTGCACAATGCATTGCCAATTAATGTTTGTTCATTTGAAATAAAAATACAGTTTTTCGTATCTATAACCGTAATCATAAACATACGCAAAGTAATTAGATCAGCAAATACGTTATTACGAGAGATCTAATAGCAAAAACCACATGAACATCAGTCAACGAATTGCTGAAATCATATCATCCTCGACGAAAACTCCAACACTAAAACATCTTAAAATCTCTATACACCTAATAAAAACTAAATCCAAATTCGAGACAGTTTGCAGCATTTAAAAATAATGAATCATTTTACACGTAAATCCCTGATTATTACAAAATCAAAGAGAAAATCTAAACAATATCTCTGCAACCTGTTTCCTATTCTAATTATTTCATCCCACATAATCACTTTCATAACTTCAAAAACCAAAATAAAGCTAAAACTACATAAATCAACACAGACAAACACAATGTAGGCACATATAATAAGAAGAATCAAACCACCATACATGTTATGACGAGCGATCGAAGAGCGGAAACAACGGGAACATCGATCAACGAGCTTCGGAAATCATACCGACACAAATGCTCCTTCAAACTATAACATCTAACACAAACAAAACTGGAAATCAAAACATAAGGAACCAAAACATCCCCAACCGCAACCAAAACCGGTAGCCATAATATCAACAACGACGCAAGCATCACAATTAAGAAATGCATCGTCCGTATAAACCGCCGTAACTTCTCATACACTCCACCTTTTCCTACAGCCATTTTTTATTGAAATTCTATTCAATTTTTTGTTCAACAATCGTTGATTTGAGGTATAGGAGAAACGGAAAACCCTAGCCGATGCGAGGAGGAAGCGGCGGCCATGTGATGAGGTCCTCCGAGTGGCGTTAATGGCGGAAGAAGGTGGAGATTTCCTCCGAGTGGCGTTAATGGCGGATTAACATGGCTAGGGTTTGGTGGAAATTGGGGGAAATGAAATGATGTGAAAATGGTTTGTGTTGTGTTTGAAATATGGGGGAGATGAAGAAGAAGAAGAAGTTTGTTGGGGATTTTTGATGGTGGAGGTATTTTTGGTGTGAATTTCAAGGGAACAAACCGTTATATATATATATGTATTTATGATTTTGTATTTTGTTATGTTTTATGGTAACTGATTTCGTGAAAATAACGTTAAAGCTGAGTACGATTAATCATGTATCATGTGGTGGCGTTGATAACTGAAAGATAAAAGGGTATATGCACTTATCGATCTTTGTCTTGATTGCTGAGTTTTATGTGCCTTATGTCCAAGACTTGATGCAAAATTACTATCGAGCCGGGGTCTCACTGGAAGCAGTCTCTTTATTCCTACGGGGTAGAGGTAAGGTTGTCTACATCTTACCCTCCTCAGACCCTATCTTTGTTTTGCTATTTGTGGGATTTACTGAGTATGATGATGATGGTGGTGACTAGAGACTAACGACGTTAGTGTTTTGTTAGTTACAGTCCATTGGGGTCAATATGTTAATAATTGGGGATGTCGTTGATTATTTTTTAAGTTGGATTTTTGGCGGCCAACGACGAATACTTTGGATTATTAAAATCCAATACTCCTTGTATATATTAATGATTTTGTATTATAATATGTTTTCAGAAGATGTTTAGCTGGCAGATTCATAATTAGACCGATTTATTATGAAGTGTGTTAAGAATGGTATGATTTATTTATATTGAACGAGATCAAACAGATTACATTCAGAGTAGTAGAGTAGTAGTCGGTTGTTATGAGCAGGTCAAATGAATACATACGGTCAAGACTAAGGGGTTGTTTTGCAACTTCTGAATAGTTAAGTGCTGAACCAGTAAGAGATTTGACTCATTAAGTGCTAAACCAGTAAGAGGTCTGAACCATTAAGAGCCAGTATTATTCTTAACCGTTCAGAGGCAAATGTCTGACAAATTCAGACTAGAGTTATTAACCATTCAGACTTCGTATAATGCTTAACCATTCAGAGGTAAATGTAGAAATCATTCAGATATCTGCTCGTGAAACAAAAGTCTGAACCATTAAGTGCTTAACCAGCAAGAGGTCTGAACCATTAAGAGCCTCAATAAGAGGTAAACAAACAGCCCTTAAGATTATTAAGAACAAGACTAGTAGTCAACTTGTTTTAGAGAAAGCCATATGAAGAGACAAACATCTCTCTTCTATATAAGATCATTTATTGTAACCCTAATCAACACAATCAAATACAATGACGTTCAAGTTTTAATTAAGATCAATCCAAATATAGTGAACAATTACTTGATGATCGATACGAAATAGCATGAGAGGAAGCATTAAGTAGTTGTGTATAGCGATGAAAACTTTGAAAGAGTGTTTGTGAGAAGGAAATAACGGATTGTAATATGTGAGTCAATCCCAAGGAATCCGGATATAAAAACGAGTTGATGAATGTCTTCCATATTTAGTCCCTCAAGAGGTTGGCTTGCAAAATGAACATAACACAAGCTAAATTAAATTAAAAAGAAAAAAAACTATTTTTTTTTAATGGCTAAACTTGCATGTCATGGTGATTGAACCCATGACCTCCACCTATTCAACACCTTATCTAACTCACAAACACCATTGGGCTATTCCCAATGGAATAAAAAAAAAAACTATTTACATGTTACAACTGAATGAACAACAGGTTTTAATAAACTCAAAATGACATAAACAACATATTGACAATGATCTAAAAACGAACCACATCTGCAATCATGAATAATGCGCGGAAACGTCTCATATTCAAGACTCAACGAATTCTCTTCGGTTTTTACAAGTTTTAATATATTTATTTTACTATGTAGAAACTTGTGAATCGTTTGTATATATTAAGGTTAACTAGATTGTTATGCACTTAACTTTAATTTAAAAAAGAGTAAACTGCCATTTTGGTCCCTGTGGTTTGGCCAGTTTTGCCACTTTAGTCCAAATCTCAAACTTATTACATCTGGGTCCCTGTGGTTTGGTTTTTGTTGCCATTTTAGTCCAAAATCCAAAAATCCCCCTTTTTGACTGTTAAAAGCTGTCTATTTTGTCCTTTAGTGCAGGGGTATTTTGGTCATTTTTTAAATTTCATTTTTTTTTTCAATAAAACCCAAATCAAAATAATCATCTTTCTCCTCTCTCTCTCTATAGCAGCACCACCACCACCACCGCCACCTCCTCCCTCTCTCTCTATCTTCTCTCTCTCTATAGCACCACCACCACCGCCACTCCAAACATCATCATCAAAACCCAGATCAAGAACATCATCAAAACCCAGACAAGAACATCATCAAAACCCAGACATCATCAAAACCATCATCAGAACATCATCAAAACCCAGATCAAGAACATCATCAAAACATCATCAAATATCATATTTGCAATAAAACCCAGATCAAGAACGTCATTAAAACCCAGATTCCAACACCACCCACAAACTTAAAAAACAAACCCACAAACAAAATCAAATCTTGATCAAAACCCAATAAGCGTATCCAAATTACAAAACGCCCACTAAATCAAATCGAAATCAGATCAACTATCAATACCGATTTCAAAACAAAAGAAAAAAAATGAAAAGTTCACCTGCCGCCACCTGACCACCGTCACAACCTGCTGAGCACCACCACCACCGTTAACTGCCTGAGCTTGACTAACCTGCGCCGCCATCTCAAAACCCTAACAGATTTTCCCGTTTTTCCAAATTTTTCACCGTTAACTGCCCCATCTACCACCACCACGCCCATCTACCACCACCGCCCCCATCTACCACTACCGCCGCCGTGAGCGGAGGCGTCGCTGCCACTGTTGCTGTAAACTGGGTGTCGGCCATCCTCCTTTCTCCGATTCTCTCTCTCTCTGTTTCAGGTGTGTTTGTGGAGAGATAAAAGGGTGGTTGAGGGAGGAGATAAGTGGTCGTGGTGTGTGTGACCGGAATAATGTCGCCGGTTCTCAGAGAAGAGAGAGAGAGAGCTGGTCGATGATGAAGATGAACTCAGATCTGTGATGTGTGTATATTAATATATATATATATATATATATATATATATATATATATATATTAATTTTTGAATTAAGAAAATGTTAAATGAAAAGCAAAATGACCAAAATGCCCCTGAACTAAAAGACAAAATAGGAGGTTGCAACAGTCAAAAAATAGGGCTTTTAAATTTTGGACCAAAATGGCAACAAAATGCAAACCACAGGGACCCAGATGTAATAAGTTTGAGATTTGGACTAAAGTGGCAAAACTGGCCAAACCACAGGGACCAAAATGGCAATTTACTCTTTAAAAAAAAATGGTTGATTTATCAATTTTAGCTTGCACAAGAGTGTTTGATTAAATAGTCTAGACATTCGTAATTATCTCAGTTTTATTCAAGTATTTTCTTCATTTCTTTTTTCTTCCACTATGCGTCATAACGGGCTAAACCATCTGATTCACAACTTAAACCATCTTTAGTGGGAGTTTTTGGGCATTTTCCCAAAAAAACGCCCCTCCACGCCTTGAAACTTCATCGTGGGCGTTTTTTTCCAAAAAAAATTTGTTTTGCCGTTCTTTTTTCCACGCCTTTGTTCATTCTTTTTGGCCAATGACTTTTCTGATGGTTTTTGTTTGGCCAATATGATCTTTTTGATAGTTTTTTTTATTTAATTCTATTACACCTCATTTAACATAATGCCCCACAATGCCCACATTTCCACTACACTCATTTTAGAAAAACGCCTCATAATGCCCCTTTGTTGACTTGACTGACACGTATCGTAAAACACCCATGAGTAAAGGCATTATTCATATGTACCACTACACATGTTCTTATAAGTGATAACGGCCCAAAATTGATTTTTCATCAAACTTAAGTACACTATTAGCTTTTCTTGAGATTGTCCTTTTATCAAATCACTTCATATAGCATGTAAAATGTGTCAAAGACACAAATAAGAAATATACAAAGATACAATCGATTACACAAGATGACACAATGTCGAGAAAAATATAAAACAATGCCGAAAAATATAACACAATGTCGAGGAAAAAAAGACACAATGAGTCGGAAAAAACACACAATAACGCAAATATAGAAAATACATAATGATAAAAATAAAAGACATAATGATAAACAAAAATTCTAAAATCTACAACCTATAAATCAAAAGTGAACCTAAAATCTCATATCATAGAGTTGGTTACAATGTCTCTTGAATGAGGTCAATCGGAGTCCTTTGATACCCTTTGTACGACTTCTTATTTTTATGAGACTTTTTATTTGATCCTAACCCCAACTTTTATTAAAAACATGTTTTTAAAAACCTATTAAATATAACAAATTAAATAAGACAAATAATATATCAAATAAAAAATAATTGTACTCTACATTATTGCAATTCAGCGTTCTCATCAATTGATGTGTTATTTTGTTTGTTGGTCGAACTAGTGATGGATGGAAAACATGTTTTGAGTAGAACTTTGAATCACTTTCTTTCATATGGTGTAATTTTTTATTATTTTTTTTTTTTACTTTTCTATAGTTTATGTTTTTTTCTTATTCACTAATATTATAAATTTATTACAATACGAAAAATATATTAACTAATGTGTACCACATATGCTAGAAAAATAAGTTTTATCTAGAAAAGATTTCGCCAAAACTTAGTCAGGTTAACTAGAAAATTATCAAACTGACCATGAAAATTGTTAAATTATTACATAACCAAAGATAGATATGTATCTTTTTGGCGCATGAGGATGAAAAATGACGCAGGAGAAATGGTGGCACGGGAGAGAATGGTACAACTTAGGAGGTAAAGGGTTTGACGCTGGAGATGAAGGGTTGACGCATGAATAGAAATGTAGAATTGCATATTAAAAATGACACATGAGAGTGACAACTGCGAGACAAAAAAAAAAGTCAAGGCAATATTGACTATTTTAAAAAATCAAAGACTATTTAAAAAAAAGAAGTAGGTTACTATCAACTTTCTTTTCTTTTTGTAAAGAGTATAACTGTATGTCATTATATAAATCACTTTTACTAAACAAACGGTAAAAATAACACTTCAAATTTAACAAATTAATTATTTCAATTTAAAATTCTCACATCAGATTTTTCAAATTTTAGGTATGATGTAGGTATGATGTGTATTGTTGTACGAGATCTATAAAATAAATCTTACACACGTGTACCTTCAATAAAAAATCAAATAGATGAATGCTTCATGCCTTCATACACATAAGTAGGATGTCATTTTTTATTATTTTTTCACGTTTCATTGATTGGTTAAAGATTACTATTAAAAATATGGCATTAATATTGAAACAATACGGTTTAAAACCCAATATATTATACATGAGGTGACAATGTGACATAACGTGTATCCTCAAGGTGTCAAAGGGTGGTGCGCTCATACCTAGGGCTGTAAAAGAATCGAACAAACACAAACAAGACATTGTTCGTGTTCGTTTATTAAGAAATGTATGTGTTCACGAATTGTTTATGACCGCTTACTGAACAAGATTTTATGTTTGTGTCCGTTTGTTAAGAAATTGAACTTGTTCGTGTTCGTTTGTGTTTGTTTGTTAATTTTAGCCAATGAACGAAAACGGACGTTGATTAACACAAATGAGCACAAACTGATGTTCATGAACACAAATGAAAACAAACGAACACAAACAAGCATTCATGAACATAATATATAATACGCTGACACTTATTAAATCTTTTATTTATTGGAATTTTTAAGGATTTAAATAAAATATAAAACTAAAATCACTAATGAATTATCAAACGTTCACAAACATAAACGAACGAACACGGCCTTTGTTCATGTTGGTTCATTTAACTAACTAAACGAACGAAATTTTTTGTTCGTGTTCGTTTGTTTAATAAGCGAACGGACACAAACTAAACGGTTCACGAACTGTTCACCGAACGTTTGGTTCATTTGCAGCCCTGCCCATACCCAAGAAGCTTTGTTTGGCGGGTCTGATATATCTCCTACCATCTTCATATTACGTCTTAATAAAAAAACATAGAAAGATTTCAATCGACGTTTGTTTTGGGTGTGCTAAACCCGATGGTATTGTACAATGACGCTAAAATTGTGTTGTTGCCAAAAAAACTACGTACTTAGGTTTGAATCCTGGTAACAATTTGAGCTCGGGAGTTTCCTGCATTCATGATGTTGTTGGTGATGGTATGGAGATACTCTGTGTCCCCAAACCTGACTTCAAGTCGTCAACATCAAAATAGATAGTTAGAAAGGATTCCGAAGATGAAGCCTCGGGGACCATCCTTGTTACAAATGATATTATGTTTTCAATTTTCACACTTGTTACAAATGAAATATATTAGCCGAGTTAAAGGGTCATGCACAATAATGTTTCTATTAAAGCATGCAAAGGGATTAGATACACATATAGCCTTAATATATAGAAAGATATTAGCCGAGTTTAAAGGGTCATGCATAGTAATGTTATAACTCCAACATCTATGGATATAGTTTCTAAAAGACTTAGTTTTGCTATTCAAAAAAGGTAGCGGCGCAGCTTGTTGTCCGTTTACCTTCTATGTTGATGTAATTTCAAATATTATCATAAATAAAATTAACAAATATTAGCCTTTATTTATTTATCAAAAAATATTCATTTACCCTATATTTGTTGATAAATGCATAATCAAAGAAGACCGTCAAAAATGCCTTTTTTTATTTGTGGACATTCAATTGCACTAATAGACACCAATTTTTTTTCCGTTATGATCATCTACAAAAGCTAAAAGAACATAGCATTGAAACAATTTTTATACCGTTATGATTATCTTCAAAAGCTAAGGGTAGACGGAGTGGTGCGGGGACTTAGTGCGGGGAGGAGGTTTACCGATCGGCAAGGGGATGCCACCCCTTCGGTGACATACAATCGGTGAATGGTGAGGGAGTTTAACGGTGGGTCTCAACCCCTTTCAACCAATCACAATTTTTTTTTAAATTCTTTACCACTCTTCAAGTGTTTGAACCATTGTCAGTGATTGAGTGTAAAATGGGGAGTGGAATAGGGACTTGACATGGCATGATATTATTAGCTAGAGAATAACTCAAACACCCTAAGTGATTGAACAATACCCTCCACCCTAAAAGAACATAGCATTGAAAAACGCCCGGTCCATCACAATTAAGCCTATATATTGTAGTGGAGGGTTCAAATGAGAAGAATTTTTTTTGTAAGAAGAAAAAAGAAGAAGTTTCAACCAATAAGAATGCTTCATTTTACTTCATTTAATATTTGCATTTAATTTTAATATAAGGGTATATTGGTAAACTTACAAAAATTATTAATTTGTATTATTCCCCTTTAATAACTAACTAAATTAAATTTGTAACTCCTTTTCAAAATATATACTTTTTTCAAATTAAAAAAAACAACTTAATTTAATGTGTAGAATAAATTACTAGTTGTGTAGGATAAATTACGAGTTGTGTAGGATATATTTTGAGGTGTGTAGGATAATTTTCGACGGTGTAGGATAAAATTTTATAATGTGTAGGGTATATGTAGAAAAATTTTGATATGTGTATGTTTTGTAGATTATATGTAGGATAATTAATGATTAGTTGACTAATTAATTAAAGAGTTAAAAATTAATGATATGGGTTATAAATGAATTAGTATTTTTACTAACATATAAAACACGAGTATTAAATACTATATAATGCATAAAAAACTTTTATCAAAAGATTATGAATAATTTGTAAGTTGTATTGCATGAGAGATATCTAGGTAATTAGTCACTAAAACATTGTTTTTTTTTTTTAATAGAAACTAAAAATATTTTAGTGACGGATTACCATGGAATATCTAACATATGAACTTATATGATGCTTGTGTGAAACCAACCAAACATGGACTCAATTAGCATGATAACGTTCCCTTCAAAAGCATAATCAAATCTCACAATAAATCATCGTTCGCTAGCGACCAATATAAGGTGGCGCTTTTATTTACAATTTTCAATATGCGACAAGTGTCAAGCGAGTAAAAATGATGCAAACAAGCAATATATCTTATTAAAAGCAAAGCATTAGAGCGTCATATATGGGGTTAAGTTGATAGATAGTTATTCGTCTGAAACGACAACAGAGATCTCGCCTTTATCGAGCATGTTGTAGAACGATCTGGTCCTTTTAGTGAGGTCATTATGGTATGTGTATTTCCAGACACCGGCGCAAACGAAACCTAACACAGAGGCAATAGCAATTTCCTTGATGATCATCTTAGCAGTCCCTGGTGGAGCTCCAGCCATTTTGCTTTTCTCACTAAAGATAGCATCAAGATCAATCAAAAATCTTAAACAACTAGCTGCTTTTGAACTTTTGATAATATATATATATAGGCAAAAGATCAAATACTAATAAACTTAACATACTAAACATACAAATTGAAGGAAAAGTAAAAAAGACAAGGTGATTACCACCAACTATCAAAGTTACTATACAAATGTGAACTCAACCAAAAATACCTAAAAACACAATTTTTTTTTAATATTTTTTTTTATAAAAAATCGCTACATTTTGTTACAAAAAAAAATATTTTTTTTTTTGCTACTAAAAGTAGCGATTTTTTTATAAAAAAATATTTAATAAAAATATATTTTGTGTGTTTTTTTTTATTTTTTTTAGATTTTTTGGGGGTTGAGTTTTTAGCATTTTAGCTTGGGTTTGGGGGGGGGGGGGGGGGGGGGTTAGGTTTTTTTTAGGTTTTTTAGATACATTTGTAGAGTAACTTTGATAGTTATAGATAATTACAAAAATGTCACCTTGTCTTTTTGAGTTTTCTTCAATTTGTATGTTTAGTATGTTAAGATTATTTGTACAAGAACTTTCCCCTATATATATAATATGACACACTCTATAGGTAGGAAAATAATTTAAAGAGTTAAATGCCATTTTAGTCCCTGTGGTTTGGACCATTTTGCAAGTTTAGTCCAAAGGTTTCATTTTTCGCCTGTGGATCCAATAAGGTTTCACCGTTACCATTTTAGTCCACAGGGTCAGCTTCATCCATTATTTCCGTTAACGAGAATGGCAATTCGGTCATTTCGGTCATTTTATATGGCCAAATTGCCCTTCTGTTAACATAATTGCATATAAAATGACCGAATTACCATTTCTCATTAACAGAAAAAAATGGATGAAATTGACCCAGTGGACTAATATACTAAAATGGCAACGATGATACATTTTTGGACCCACAGACGAAAAGTGAAACCTTTGGACTAAACTGGCAAAATGACCCAAACCACAGAGACTAAAATGGCATTTAACTCTAATTTAAACTATGATCATGCAATCAATAGATGTTACTAATCATATGATCATAGATTTAACATACACATACGTTCAAGATTCGGTACCAATACCCATTTTTACCCATATCAATACCGAAACTACCGAATACCAATACATGTACTGAATACCTAAAATCGGTACGGGTACAAATATTCGGGAAAAAAAAAGCTCATCCCTAACCATGATAATATTAAATAGGGACTAAAACTAAACCGCAAACGGATGGACACATAAGTGTTAAACGAAGAATCTAACATGACAAAAACACAAAAATCATGTCACAGAGTTGAACCGGAACATGATTCGTTTAACTTGAAAATTTGAGAATTTGTTTTTGCATTTAAACATTGTATATATAAAACAATTAGGCTTGAATCATAAAACTGAATGCCATTTCTCTTTTATTTTCATAATTTTAAAAATGTATGTTTAAACAAGAAAAAATGAAAATGTTAAATAGATCAACTTGCACACCACAAGGCTAGCTCAAACAAGGCCTGTTTAGCTAAGTTGTTAGTTATTTGATACAAGATTGTTTGGACTATCGAAAGGCATGAATTTTGTGTTAGATTCATGTTGTGTTTTCGTATCGTGTCAAAAAAAAATGCACGCCCCTAAGGCCCTAAGCATGGGCGGACCTAGAGTGATAGAAGGGGTAACCTCCGTTGGCCCTTGACGCTCCGGTGACGCTCTGACGGTAGTGTAAATTTTGGAAGAAAAAAAATTGATGTTTTTTTCGATTTCGTTACCCATTTTTATAGAAACGTGACCCCTATACGGATTTTCGTAAATTAGACGACAAAGAATGCTATCATGGCCAGCCATATTACTAGAATTATTTATGGTACCAAATACAAAAAACACATTTTGGGATCTATTGCATTGTATCATGATTGAGTGTTGTGGAATCTTACCAAAGAGAACAAGGTGGGACAGATCCAATGAGAAGAAACAAGAATGCTTCCAATGATCGATCTGGGAACAATTGATGTAGGTTTAGTTGAGGGTCTTCTGCAAAAATATATGGAAATGACTCCTTAATTTTCGTTGAGTTAGTTTAACACTTTTAATGTTAATTTTAAGATACATATGAACGTATAGTTATAGAACAAGTCAAATTTTATACAAAAGTTATTGAAGGGAAAATTACTAAATTAGACAATTTAACCAAGAAAATTAAGATAATAGCCTTGACTTCTTGGAATTACTAAAATAGCCATGATTTCTCCTCCTGCGTCAAAACTCAAAACCCTCGCCATTAAGTTTTTATCTCTTGCGCCAAATCTAAGTCTCGTGCGCCATTAGTTTGTCTCCTGCGCCATATAGTTTGTGAAAAGTAACAACATCGGGTACTAATAGTATAAAGTAACAGTATGAGGTTTTAACTTTTGATTTTGTAAGTTAACAAAAGTTAGGCTTAAGACCCTAGGATGTTACAAAATCAAAAATTAAAACCTCATACTGTTACTTTATACTATTAGTACCCGATATTGTTACTTTTCACAAACCACAAGGACTAACAGTGTAATTAACTCTTTATATGACATTGTGAGGCCAACAAAATGTATCCATTTCATATTAAATACAACAATATAAGTATTCATTTCATATTAGCATATCATAAGAATAACAAAATATCACCTCTTTAACTATTAAATACAAGGACAATATAAGTGTTCATTTCATATTAGCATATCATAAGTATAATAACAAAATATCACCTCTTTAACTATTAAATACAAGGACAATATAAATATTTAGCATACCATCAGTAAAATACAAGAACAATATAAGTATTCATTTTATATTAGCATACCATCAGTATTCAGTAGTGTCTTCATATGTATAAACCTGACCGTTTTTTTTTTTAAATAAATTTATTTTATGATTTTAAAATATAAATAAATTTTGCAAAATAAAGTCCATACACGAAAATAAGTCAATATTTAATAGTGGGTAATTAGTTGAAAAATCCATTTTAAAACAAACTCTAGTTATTTATTATCTTTTTTTTTTTTTGCCTTTCAAAATTTTTTGTCCGTTTGACTCGAATATTATCATCTTTCTAAATGCATAATTTGTTCTTAACTAGTTTTTTTACGCGTTGCGGCGGCGTCATACGCGAAATGACAACATATAGACTACAATCAACCAGACTCGTTTCCGAACTAAATTGACGTCAAAACGTATGATAGCTCAAATTTATACCGTCGAATCAAAACGTATTACATTTGACCCGATTTATTTTCAAACAAAGTTTACGTAAAAACGTACACAAAAAACATTTAAGAATTGACCCAACTCGTTTTCAAACAAAAATTACGTTAAAGCGTAGAAGAACTCAAATTTATACCGATATGTCGATAAAAATAAAAGCGTAAGAAAATAGTTTTAGGGTAAGCTCGAAACTTTAGAAAGTTGAAGTTAGAGGGTTACCTATGACATTATAGTAAAGTGTAGAGGTAGGATGGGTTATATGTAAAAAGTTTGAAGGTTAAAAAGAAGTTAGAAAGTATGGGTGCTTTTTTGTCAAGTTAAAAAGTAGAAGGCTCATTTTAATCAGATTAGAAGACTGGTTTTTGTGTAATTAGAAATTTGAAGGGGGAGTTTTATCAATTAAGAAAAGTTAGGATGAATTTTATAAAAATAGAAAGGTGGTCACTAACCTTTCATTTTCATATTATATAAATATCAATAAATAAATACGGCTATACGCCTTCTTCAAACACAAAACTCTTTTGTTAAAGAAGATAATAAACAATCTTTTAATGATAATTCATTACTCCTAACATTGATAAATGCATCTGCAAGTATCTGCCATTAGACACCTGCCCGCTGCCCGTTCTCCTCTTTTAGCTATGCACTCATTGTGGCATTTGTTATACTCACAAGGATAAGAGTACCAACTTTCTTCACAAGCTTCACCAATCACCATCGTGCTCCCTGAATTAATAAACAACTAGTTAAATTCCCCCGCACATTGCGGCGGGTATTCATTCGGTATGTGTTCGATTCATTACGACATCGGTACGGTATCGTCACTTGGTATATCAAGCGAAAGATAAAATCAAAAAAATAATGTCTTGACATGACCAAAATAATATCGATATGTGTTTTACATCGGTCAAAAACCATAAATACGAATATCAATAATGATTCTGATAATAAAGATATCGATACCGAAGTTATACGGTCGAGATCGCCAGTGCATCAATGGTACTAAGACATTATCTTAAATGTCATATGAGAAAACTTAAAATAATAAAATAATAGAAACTTAAAAAGCTAAAATATTATATGAGAAAACTTAAATTAATAAGATAAAGAAAACAACAAAACAATAAACTAAAGTAATAAAATAATAAAAACTTAAGAAACTATAATATTATAAAAATCATGAACTACTGTTCATCACCACTTACTATTAATATGTATAATAAGTTTTTTTTTTTTTTAGATCCGCTCAGATCCGGTCAGATCCGGTCAAGATCCAGCATATCTCGATCATCTCCTCCAGCAGATCCGCTCAGACCCGGTCATCTTCTTCGTTCCGTTCAAGATCCAGCATATCTCGAAACACTCTGTTTCTTCATCAGTTCAAGACCCAGATCTTGATACCTCATTCTTCTCCTCCACTCCTGCCAATCTTAATGTTTTCATCCATCATTTGAAAACTTAGGGATGGGCGACCGCCGACCTCCTCCCAAAGCCACCCCCGATCATTTTCAACGTCGAATTACCAAGTTTTTTGTGACGAATCTTCCTGATAAATGCAGCGGTAATGATTTGGCCCAGTTTGTACGTGAGTTTGGCCAGATTTTCGATCTTTACATTGCGAGAAAAAGAGACAAAAGAGGTAATCGTTTTGGTTTTATTTCTATGTTGGATGTTAAAGATAAAGAGGATTTACTTAAAAGTCTACGTAAGATTCGTATGGGAGACTGTCTTTTATGGTTTAGCCTGGCTCGTTTTGTACTAGAAGAAGGTGAGATTAGGAATGATAATGACACTGGTCAAAACAAGTCCAACGTTCACGGCCCGGCATATAATGTTGCACGTGATAATGGAGAAGCTAAGAATCCTATATGGAATGCATGTGGTTTGTCGTTTAGAGATAAGCTTCTGGGTCTTAAGCCGCAGAATTCGGCCAAAACGATCCGGATTCCGGATCATATTAATGCTTTTTCAAGTGTGCAGGGGATAGCAATTATTGCGCGTATGGTCGATTTAGATGCTCTCAAGAAGGTTAAAAAGATCATGCACGAGTTATGTCCGTCGTATAGTAAGATTCAATATGTGGGAGGCCTTGATGTGCTCGTTACTTTTGAAAAACAAGAAACTGCATTGGCTGTACGACAAGAGGCTCGGTTGTTAACAGAGTGTTTTTCAAGGGTTGATTTCTGGCAGGGTCAAGTAGTGGGATTCGAACGACTCGCATGGATTAAAGTTCAAGGTATTCCTCTTAATTTACTATCGAATGAAGTTATTGATTCGGTGGCCAATCTTTTTGGGAAGGTATTGCATAAAGCAAATAGGTCAGAATCCGATAACGATTTATCTCTCGAACACATCGGGATCTTGACTGGGGAGGGGAAGAGAATTTCAGAGGAGGTAGTGTTGCACTGGAAGGATAGGAAATTCTGTGTCTGGGTAATGGAAGAATTGGGAGATTGGGTGCCTGAGCTTATTGATGAACTTAGTCAACAGTCTAAGAGTCTAGAGAATCGAGATCATGTTCAGAAAGTAAATGATAATCTGGAGGAGGTTTCCATTAATTCGGGTGAGTCGGTTCAGGAAGGTAACGTAATTTCGGTTCACGAGGGTTCCGGTGAGGAATCAGTCGGCAACGGTCGGTCAGCTGCTAATCAAGGGGATTGTATACCGGGTCCCACTGGTGAAAAAGACATGGAAAATAACTCTCCATTATGTCAAGAGCCTTTAATTAAAGAAGGTGGCAATCAGGGGGAATTTATTCCGGGTCCCAATTTTGAATTTGAAAATAATTTGGGTGGAGAAGGTGATTGTATTACCGACTCACACAACGTCACTAAACGAAAGAAAATTAAAAAGTGGGTGGACATGGGCCGGCCAAGCAATTACTCTTCTAGTGGCTCACACAAACTTCAAGGAAAGAAGGCTAGGACAAATGACCCATTTGGGTTGAACGATCTTTTGGGATTGGAAGATGACGATGATGACAACAGTGAAACAGAAGAATCTTTGGACCTAAATGCCCCTCCTGGGGGTGATAATGGGACATCGACAGATGAACATCTTAATGGTGTTGAGGAGGAGGTAAATGCTACGATAGCCTTGGGTGAATTGCTTGGCGTCCGGTTGACCAATTTCAAGGGTATGGTGAGAGATACAATTGTTAAGGAATGTTTACAGCGGGATAAAGCTTGATTGTGATATCGGTTGTTTTTAGTAGTTTTTATGGTAGTTTGTTAGTCAGTTTGGGTGTAGAGGTTCGTGCTCGTTCGTGTGGTTTCGTTTTAGGTCTAGCTTTTTTGTTGTTCGGTTGTCTGCTGTATCCCGTTCGGTTTGCTGGTTTGGTGGTTTTCCTTTGCGGTCCTTGTTTTGAGGTCTCGCGTGTTTTAATGAAGTTTACTTTTCAAAAAAAAAAAAAAAAGTAATAACACATACAAATCATTAACAGTGAGAATATTTATGAGATATAAAAACATAAACAATCTATAAGTATCAACTAATGTGTAGCTTACGACCATTAGGTTATGGTTCGATTCCCATAAAGGGGTTTTCCCAAATTTATTGGATTTACTTCTGAATTGGTGTATAAGTATTAGGGTGTAGGGAGTAGTTAGACACTTTGAATAGGTAAACTCCCAAATCACACAATCAAACAGTGTCACATCATTTTAACTATTTTGTTTACCTATTGCTCAAAAACATTGGCGGTGGTTAGACATTTGGAATAGGTAAACTATTTTTTTAAAAGAAAAATATGTGATTGGTTGAGAAGACATAGACCCCACCACACACTCCTCTCTATCCCCTTCCCTCCCTTCACCGCGTCAGTGAACCTTAACCGATTTCTCCCCCAAAATCGGCAAACAATTGAGCGGTAAAGTGGTGGTTGTTGTTGACGATTCGGTAAACACAAGTTTACCGCCACCACACCGTACCCCCTTATTGCATGGTAGAGATGGATATGATCGGGTGGTTTCACTAGTAGCACAATGATATTCTAGTAGTCCATTAGTGATCTAAATTTACCGTTAAAAAAAAACTAATGTGTAGCTTACCGGCAATTGTGAATATAAGCAGAATTGCAACATAAAACTTGATAGATGACATGTTTATAATTTCTTGATGTATTGAAACTTGAAATCAAAAGATTATAGAAGGATATGGTTCTTTAAAATGGTTCAAGCATTGCAATATTTATACTCCAAGGAATTAGATGAGAAGGTAACTTATATTAGGAAGTAGATTTTGTTATTAAATAGAAAAATATACACGACAACGGTGATTTTAAATGCGTATATTATTTTTTTGTGTATAACAAATAAATTAAAATTTTAAATAAATTAAGAAGATTTACAAATAACGGTGGTGCAAGGAAATTAAACAAATGCAATCTTATTATTGGTAACTAGTTATGTTATTACCAACAATATTAACAATTCTATTTTCTTTTAAGAGATGTTGGTGTATGTTTTCCATTTGGAAGATGATTTTCAATGAAAACAAATATGTGAGTGATTACTCACAATATCCAATAAAAAAAAACTTATTTTTCTAATTGTCATGTAGTTACGGATGAATCCTACAAAATCCCAATAATAATATAATATACCACATAAAATATTATTTTACCAATAAAGTTATTGATGTGACAAATATACAAGAAGATTTTTGTAAATAACGCTTTAAAAAAAATCTTAGGGTAAAGGGTGTGGAGCGGTGAACTCGACGGCAAAGGAGTTTGCCGCGCGGCAACACCGCCGCCGGCCTCCTTTGTCGCTCGGCAAACTTGAACAAGCGGGGTTGGGTCACCGATTCGGGAAAGAGGGGGGACAAGACTTGTTATGTTTTATGTGTGTGTGTATCTTTGACTTTATTATATATATATATTTTTTTTAAATGAAAAAAAAAGGTTTACCACTTTCAAGTGTTTAACCAATGCCAACACTTTTCACCAAAGTTTAAACTTTTTCTCCTCTCTGACGTGGCACTCTCTGATTGGTCCATTTTAAAGTTTACCACTTTCACATGTTTAACCACTCCCTCCACAGGGCAAATATGTCATTTCATTGATCCACTTTTTGGGAAATAGCCATCCATCACATGGATTTCATTTTGTCCAAGATTTCATTCATTCACAAGAGGGACCGAGCGACCTAATATTTATTTTTCTTTTTTCTTTTTTACAATAATTTTAGGCTTTTTTTTAAGTTTTGCACCTTCTTAATACCATTTGAACTCTTTTAACATTTTTGTTATGGTGCATATGACTTTACCATTAGGAATTTAGGATGCATCTTTTAAGACACCTAATTCTTTTTTTCTAACAACAATTCTTAATGGTTTATAAATGGACCTAGTGATTTATAAATACAATTTTAACAAAATTTGTAAACCTAAACTGTAACTAGTGATATATATCTCTCGTGCGATCATGTACGTAGACAGTTGACACCAATAGATTAACCATATAAAATTTATGTGTATTTTTACACATTTTATGTTTCGTGTTCATTGTTCTGTGACTTTGCAAGACCACATATCCATATGCATGTGACAAGAGGTGTGCACAATAGGATTATATGAATCAAAGTCGACCGTACCATGATCCGAATCACAACATCAAGCCACATCTATAAATGTCATCAAAATATACAAAATCACAGGTCAATTTCACATTGTAAATATTGATGCTACTGATAATCCGCCATATACATATGTTTCACAACAAACCCTTGACAATATCACGAGGAATGTAAAAACGATTTCATCTTCCAAATATTTATCACCTATTGTTCAAAATAAATATTCATCGTCGCGTATGCACCTCAATGAATGAAAGGAAGTATGATGACACTTTAAGCACCTCAATATGTGATGTCATGTTTGCTTCAAGAAAGGAAAAATTGTGACATTTATACAAGTTATGGCTACAACTGATATAATGACGTTTGACCAAGTCATCGACTTTAATGCCCCAAACCCACGAAGCCTCACGGTTAGATTATTGCATCAGAACATGGTTCTTAATGTTCTTAAACTGATTAATGCCATAACTAGCAATGAAAACATCAAGTACCAAGTACATTAATTCATCAAGTTTAAACAAAACATTCGAATAACATAATAGGTCGTCTATGGTCGATAGGATGCCAACCCGATAAGTAGGGTAACCTTCAACCATGTCACGGAATTCCTATCAAGCATCAACTTGTTAACATGGCATGCATTCTAAAAGTTAGTTTTGCTAAGTGAGTCCTAGTTTTAATAAAACTGAGATTTAGTAGTTTAAATAAAACGTTTAGTAATTATCATCAAACCATGTTTTATCATCAAACATGCACATCAACTTCAGTCATAAACAAAACATCAAATTGTGAAGCGAACTTCACCGTTAATAGCACGACTTTATGTCAGACAAGCTTACTGAAGGTCCGTTTTTCTCAGAGGATCTATTACGAAACCTAATCCTGTTTATCACGAACACGGTCACGAGTGCGGAATCCACGTGACGGTGCAAACCAAACAAAGCAATGCAAGCAACACAACAGATAACCAAAGATTCACTTTAGATTAAAAGGACGAGAACAACATCAAACATATACACACAATGCTTGAACGATAAACTCTCAGTAGTAGTCTCTCTATGCTCTCATACCTTAACTGTTAAACACACTAAGCTATATATACTGTCCTCAGACGAACCTTGATTGACGACGGTTAATGTGTGACGAAGATAGAACCTTCGTCACACACAAACAACGACGAGGGTTGAAGGTTCGCCAAGCATTGGTTTGACGAAGATAGAACCTTCGTCTAACACTAAACGGGGACTAAATATATGACTAAGTTAACAGAAGACATAAGAAATGACTAACTATAGTTAAACACAATGCACACAATCATATGTTTAACAAACGTTACAAATACAGAGACACAACGTCATACTAAGTAGGATAGGAAGATATCCGACTATCTAGACTTAACGGAACTTACAGACTCGATAACAAAAGACTAAATAACATACATCGTAAACAAGACAAAGTTACAGACACATAAATGCACCAACAAACTCCCCCTTGTCTGTTTCTTGGTCTTCGATCTTTGAGTCTTCAGTCTTCAGTGTTGTGCCGACCAGGTGCTTCCGGCTTGCTAAGTGATGCTACATCGTTTTGGTTTCCTGTTCCACAAACACCCAAGTTTTTGAATTTCTTCGTGATGAAAACTCAATGAGCGAGTGGGACATTCTTTCAAATGGTGGATCTTTACTGACTGGTGCATTTCAGAATGTAGCTGATAACCCCCTTTAGTGTAGCTTTTCGATTTTGCTTGAAATTCCAAAGCTCGCTAATTACATATCTGCCACTGGGTTATATTCATTCATATGCACCAGTCTCTTGATCTTTTAGCAATTGATCGTTCTGATCAATCACTTCCTTATGTGCACCATATCATCTTCCAGGAGGTTGTCAAGTGTTCTCGCGCTCATAATCGCCAAATTTCCCCTTTTTTTTACTTTTCGGAGCCATTATGTACAAGATGAACATCTTCGGAGCCATTCTGTACAAGATAAACATCCAGTAAGATCAAATGATATAGCACTTTCATGATGTATATATGTATACATATTCAACCAGGAATCTGTATATATATATATACACACTGTTAAAAGGGTAAAACTTTGATAAACGGTGAAGACCGAATCTTCGTCGCTTGACGAAGAATCAATGGTTAATAAAAATCAACTTTAGTCAACGAGTATTGTTTCTTCTTTGACCGTATTAAGTTCGTCGTTCAAAACAGAAATTTTTGGTAATTTCGTCACAAGGATTCTTCGCCGAACTGAGTTGAATCACAGTTGATTCAACATCAAGATTACCAAAGTCAAAAACACAGTCAAATGACCAATATGAGAACATAACAACAACAACCATACCCATAAAGCACAGAGTTTTAACCAAAACTTTCATGAAAAACATAACAACAACAACCATAACCGGATTTCAACATAAACAACAAAGACTTAAGAAACCCCTGTTTTAATCGATTATATATTTCAAAACATCTTAAACAAACTACATCACAAAAACAATCTTAGATCATCATCAAAAACCAAATACCCAGTTAAACACCTAAATCAAAAACCTCTGTTTTAATCACATCCCAAATGAACCCATGTATTATAACAACATTTTGATCAACAACCCAAACCGAACATCAAACAAACTTTAAACATAAACAAAACCCAAACCCCTGTTTTGATACCCGAATCAAAAACCCAGAATCATATAGCTACCAACACATGATTATCAGACATATTCATATATTAAACAAGATTCAATGTTAAAATATGAAACAAAACCGATACATGTGAGGATTGATCAAGATCAATGAGATTTGAGGGTTTCACAATCATCTAACAAGAACAGAGGGTTAAACATTGTCTCGATCATGTTTTAGGTATGTGATTTTACCTTTGATCGTTAAAACAACAAGTGAATCAACAAGTTTGAGTTGGTGAGGGGATTCAATGAAGATGGTGGTTGAGCAGTGTTGGGAGAAGTAATTTTTGAGAAATGTGCTACCAATAATTAGGGCTGGCATATCGTGTATACTAGGGCTGTCCAAACTGCTCGACGATCGCTCGAAAAATGCTCGAAAAATGCTCGTTCGATTCTTGCTCAGTTTGTAAATGAGCCGATCGGATCGGTTCGATTCAAATTCAATCCGAGCATGAGCAAAGCTTCGCTCGCTCGTCGATCGCTCGGTTTCACTCGAATTATTTTTTATTAATAATTAATATATATATATATATATATATATTATATTTTATAGATTAAAACCCAAAAAAGGTAATAGAAAATAGCCCAAAATAATTACAAGCCCAAATAATATTAGCCCATATTTAGTATAAAATTCAAACCCTAAATCTATTTCCTATTTTCCACGAATTCACTCATTCACTCATTCAGTCGCCGCTCTCAAGTCTCAACTGGTCACTTGGTCAGTGTCTCCGTCGACTCTCAGTCTCCCTCTTCGACTCAATTCATCGTCGGCTCAAGTGTCTCCGACTCAATTCATCGGACAATCATCGACCCAAAGTTTCTGCAACATATCGTTTTTTGTTAATTAATCGGTATGTTTCAGGCTTCTGTTAACTCTAAATCTGTTTGTTAATCGTTAAAGATTGCATCTTCATTCTGCTTTTGTTAACCCTAAATCTGTTTCTGTTCGCTGCATATATGTTTCTGTTTAAGCGATAACATGTTAAAGGAATGAATTAGTTATTGAAAACTAGATTAAGCGATAACATGTTAAAGGAATGAATTAGTTACCTTCGGATTTGGGACCAGTCGGGCCAAAGTTGAATGATGAAACCTGTTTCTGTGGGACTGAGGCTGTGATCATGGTACATAGAGAGACGATATTAGACTTGATATGTTATAAAGGGCAAACTAAGGGGTCGTTTGGAATTGCTTATTAACACTAGTTATTGCCTTTCTAAATAACTAATTTGTAACAGGGGACTTTAAACTGTTTAATAAAAACAACTTATTTCACTCCCAAACAATCAGATAAGCAGTTTTAATTAGCAATCCCAAACAGTCCGTAAGTATATTGAAAACGTGGAAGCAGAGGTATTCATGGTTGTTCAATATCTGTTTCTGTTTCTGCATATCTGTTTCTGTTTCTGCATATCTGTTTGCAACATATCGTTAAATCTGCTTCTGTTAACCATATTGTTTCTTTATATTGTTTCGTTTCTGTTTTGGTAGGATGTCTTCTTGTAAAGAATCAAACGAGAATCCGGCTGCTCATGTTGACTTGACTGATGGAGAGGACGACCCAATAAATGATGAATCGGGTGTTGCCGATATGGATGATACAGCGACCGGAGGTGCTGGTTCAAAAAAGAGAAAAAATTATTTGGATGTGCATCCACATTTTGCAGATGTTCAGCCTTTAGTGCTGGGGGGCGTATATTGGATGGCTACCGGAGCTCTCTTTCAAAGGATATGGTGGAACTTCTTGTTTGTGGAAGTGATTGGTTAAAGGCCAGCTCAAAAACAACCTTAAAAACATTGAAAGTAAGATTTTATTACATTTATAGTCTATTTATACTTTTGTAGTTTATGCATTAACATTTATATTTTGTTTTTTAATGTGTAGCAAGCTGCAAGAGATGAAGAAAAATTGGAAATTGATGTGTTGACTCCAGACGGGTCGGATAACAAATGAAAGGTATTTTTATAATTAACAAACCATAAAACTATTATGTAATGTTTAGAACTTAATGGTTTTGTTTAACGCTTGTGTTAATAGGTTGTGTATGTTGATTTGAAGTGGAATTTTGTGGATGGAGATGACCAAGCTTTAAGAAGATGTTTATGGCTTTTGAGCTAGATTTCAATTTGTGTTTCGCACTATATTTTATGCTTTGGATTCGATATTGTTAAGAACATTTTTAGGATCGTGATTTCAATTATGTATTGCTTTTAATTTAGTTTAATGCAGCCTAGAAAGGTTGGACATGTTTTACTTAAGTCATGATTTCAGTTTTTGTTGTTGCTGCACATTTGTTAATTTAGGTGTTGAGAAAAACCGAGCGAAACCGATCGAAATCGATCCGATCGATTTAAATTCGAACCGATCCTGAGCACCACTTTTATGCTCGGTTTTATAAATTCGAACCGATCCGATCGGTTGTAATTCGATCTGATCTCGAGCAGACCCTCGCTCGGATCGGATCGGTTCGTGAACACCCCTAGTGTATACCCGAACATGATAAGACACGACACGACACGATAAGACACGATACACGAAATCCCATACACGAACACGACACGATAACTTATTGTGTCCTTTTTTTCAAACACGAACACGAACACGACACGATATACACGAAAATTACCTGTTAATACCTGTTAAGACGACTGTTCGACTGTTATACACGAAAATTACCTGTTAATACCTGTTAACACGAACAAAAACACGAATACGACATGCTATCTGAGCGTTACAGAGGGAGTTTAGGTTTTTTTTTTTTTGAATTGAATGAGGAATGAAAATAGAAAGGAATAAGGAACCCACACGCACATGGCTGATGAGTTTTATTTAATTTAATTTTTTATCATGTACTAACGGGTATTAACAGGTAAACATGTATTTAACCTGTTAATACACGAAAATTAACAGGCAATCTCGCGTCTACCTGTTTGGTACACGATACCTGTTAAGGCCATACACGATACCTGTTAACTTCGTGTAGGTTCGTGTCGTGTATTCGTGTAAAATTGCCAGCCCTACCAATAATGCAGAGGGGGTATCTTTGTAGAGGAGGGGTATCTTTTTATAGACTGGACCCACGAAGAAGGTTAAATAACGACGAGGTTTCACATAGGCTCGGCGAAGTTTGGTGTTAGGGCAAAGTTAATTAGCCCATCTCTGATCTCGATGAAGATTGAAGTTGGGCCAAAGTGAATTAGCCCATTTCTGAACTCGGCGAAGATTGAAGGTTCGCCGACCCAGTAAGTTCGTCAAAGACCTTAAGAATTCTTCGTTGACCAGTCAACACAAAAGCACAAATGTTTGAATTTTGAAAAGATTTTGTCTTGTGTTAGATTTATCAAATGCAAAAGGACATTTTTATGAAGTAGTGAAATCACCAACACGTCGGTTTCGGGCTTTTCGGCAGAAAACTTCGAGTTTCAACTTCGGCTAATAAAAAACGAACTTTACAATTTACACTAGAAAAAAATTTAAAAATGCGGTAAATTAACTAGAAGCAATAAAAAGCATAAAGACAGTGTACAGAAGCAAACTTTTTGCGAGTTTCAAGGTAAGAGAATCATTACCAGCTTACGGTCTTTGTCAAAACGGTTTATGCTTTCTGTTTAAAGCTTTAGATAAGTATCCTACCATAATTATCGGTATTGTTATCAACATAAGCTCAACTTATCAGATGTAATCATAATTAGGAGATATAATTTACGGTAGAATTATACTTACTTGTCGGTGTTCATCCACTCACGACACATTCTCGTATCAAGGTATGCATGAGAGTTCATTTTACCGGTGAGTATACCGCTTATCATCCGTTTGACCATATAAAAGATGTGAGAAACTCACTTATTTTGATTGAAAACAAGCCCTATGTGATAGAACCACTTATTGATGAGGAACTTGATTTTCAGATGCATGAGGGCACATGTGCAAGTCCATGAACAGGTCAGTACTAACGTACATCAAAGAGACGAACTTGACTCCCCCAAATAATCTGTGATATATTATCACTTACTTTGTTTGGACATGTGATTGTTGATCACTTATTGAGGTCGTATGCAATATGTACACGTATGTATAGTATCATGGAAGATCTAGACTTCGTCTCCGTTATATTTCGGTAAAAGATACAACCATGATACCCGGATGATAAGACAACATAAAGACCGCATATCTCAGAACCTCGGCAATCTCTCAAATGAAATTTCGGTACTAAGACCATATGCCAATGAATGTTCCCACCTGACTTGAAGTCTGTTAGGTTTATATCATCCTGCACATTTTAGTCTGATTGTGAGCCTACCGATACATCGTTAGTAGAGCTACTTATCATTTTTCAATTTTTCTTTTTGACCATATTGACAGACCACACCAGTTTTTATCATCACTTTCCCTTCTTTTATCCAAGAAACTCATTTTTTATTTTCTAATGTTTTTGAATTTTTCAAATTTTTCAAACTTAAAAACAGAAAGTAATGGCGCTACGTGAGGCCCTTGACGAGATGACTTCGGTGGAGGAGGTCCTCATAGACCGTATAAATTATCTCTCGGTGGGGTTAGAAAACAGTTTTCAAGAAATAAACCTCTTGAACCAGAGGTTAAACATTCTTGTAACACCTCCCATGGAACCAATCCTCCCTCAAGAGGATTGGAACCTAGCACTTGGAATCCACAATCCTACCGGTTGGGACGATATTCCGGCGGAACCTCCTCTTGAAGAACTCCAAGAAATCCCGGTGGAAGTTGCACCTCCTCAACCCGATGCTCATGAGCCCGCTTTTCTTCTCCCTAGGGAGATCGAAGAGTGGCTCGCCGACGTGTGAGGAACCATACCCGGGGAAAGAAGTTGTCAAAGCCACCTTTAACCGAAAGATTTACCTTTTCGGAAATTTTGCTATTAGAATAAGGCTAGAACTTCTTGGTTTGGATTTCTTGTGTTTCTTTGACCTAACTATCTAGTATTTTAATTTTTAGGACTAGTATGTAACTCTCTATGAAGTAATGAATGATGGTTTTTAGTTAATTTGGTGTTTGGGTGGTGTTGAAATGAATAAAACACACTTGAGATGGCAAATGATACAAGGGAAACTTGAACCAGCACCCCATGCAGGAAAACAGAACCGTCCGACAAATTTCTTCGTTTACAGTAAGTTCGGCACGGGCCATGTCCACCCAACACGGCCCCGTGCTACACAGTCTGCAGAAAAAGACCCAGTTAAGGTAACTGGACACGAGCCATGTTCACCCAACACGCCCCCGTGTCCAGGCTTCTGTTTCTCTTGATTTAATTTTGTTACTGACACTTGAACACGGGGCCGTGCCCGGATAACACGGGGCCGTGTTCAGCGCCCAGTAACACAAAATTTTTGCTTTTTCACACCTTTTACACATTCAATCAACCTAAAAACTTATTTTTGGGACAAATTGAGGACAATGTGTAATTTAAGTGTGGGGGGGATGCTAAAACCTTGAATCTTGCAAGTCCTAAATACAAGCCTTACACAAAACTCTATTGGAACCGCTAATCACCCCAAATTTTTTTCAAAAATCTTCATTTTTTACTTGTCTAGGTTTAACTCGGGAATTTCAAGTTCTAAAAAGGTTATATTTTTACGAATTTACAACCGATAGCGTCGTGATAAAAAGAACCAACATAAGAAAATTATGAAAAGGCATGACAAGCTTAGTTAAAATTTGATTATATATACTTGATCACATAAAAACCCATTCCCACAAAAGTGAGTTTTGAGCCTTTATTGAGCATACAATTACATATCTTTAAACTAAATGCTCATTTTTCATTTCTTGTGTGAATAGCCGCTTGGTTCTTACGACTCTAGAACTTGCCATGACGATACATTCCCGGTCCTTATCAACTTAAACCCGAGTAAGTAAATGATGGAGGCATTAGGACTAACCTTTTTATTTCTACACCATTATTTTTTTTCTTTTTTTTTACCACCTACCCAAAATCCCCCTAGTTAGCCCCTTTGAGCCTAAACCTTTTCATTTCATAACCCAAACCAAACACCCTTTTACCCACCAAAACCTTTTTTATTTTTAACCCCTTGTTTTAGTAACTAACTCGGTTTCTCGTATGACTTTTCAAAAAAAAAAATTTGTGTTGATGATGAAGCAAAAGAAAATAAACAAACAAGTTCATCAAAAATAACTTTGTTTGAATAATAGCTTCATCAAAATAAAAAAAAAATTACGAAAATAAAAAGTCTTACGAAAACCGAAGCTTGTTACGCTTTTCGCCCTTTTTCTACTAACCACTAACCCAACCACCTACCTTTAACCCAAGCCTAACCCTTCACCCACAAAATCCTCTTGATATTTACAAAGGTATATAAGTTAAAAAGAAGGAGGATTGATTGCTTGGTAAGCCTATGGTAGGAGTAAGTTCCATGCCGCTCTCGAGTGATCCACAAAAATACATTTTCGGCCGAGTGTTGAGTGATCCCCGTGAGGTATGTGGACTTGTATATAAATAAAATTTTACAAAGGCATGTTATGCCCTAATAAGTAATTTATCTTATGAAAAGTTTTAAATAAATCATGACGAATAGGATTGTAAATAAATAAAAATAAAACTTAATAAAGAATCTTGGAAATCCCGACACTCTACGATAAGCCAAAAACCTTCTTCTCTACCCATTCCATTTGGGTGTGTAATAGACACATATTAAAGAGTTTTGCTTGAGGACAAGCAAAGATTCAAGTGTGGGGGTATTTGATGTGTGCAAAATGCAACATATAAATAAGGTGTGCTTTTGTCTTCCTTTTGTATTTTCAGGATTAAATGAGCTCAAATTAACAAAAGAAGCAAAGAGACATCAAAATCTAACATAAATACAAGAAAAGGAACAAGACGTGACATGCCCGACCCCACGACAGCATCTTCCCAAGCAAAACAAGACAACAGAAGACTGAACACGCCCCGTGCTCAGCCAGCACGGGGGCGTGCCCAAGTGTCAGCAGAAAAGACAAAGTTGTAGAAGCTTCTATTGCCCACCACGGGGCCGTGCTCAGCGGACACGGGGCCGTGGTCAACTATAAGATTCGCACAATCCAGGCAAATCTTCATAGTACAAAGATTATTCTGCACACGGGGTCGTGCTCCGCGGACACGGGGGCGTGGTAAACTAATAAGACAAGCTGCAATAAATGAAGAAAGAGAAGGATGTGGACACGGGGCCATGCCCACTGGACACGGGGCTGTGCCTGAGCTTCTGTTCAGCCTATAAATAGAAGTGCTTGGCTCAAGCTCAAACCATCCCTTGGCACACCACCTCTCTCACACTTCGCCCACCACCCACCACCACCATAACACCATCATCCACCACCATCATCCATTGTCCATCGTAGAGTGTGTGAGTCGTCTCGGGATCCAAGATTGATCATAAGAGTTCTTGACAATCAAGGCCATGTTTGCCTAAGTCTCTTACATCACTTGGTGAAGACAAAGTGTCTAGTGTAAACCTTTTTATTTCTAATCTTTTGCACTTTTTATTTGGTTTTGTATTAATGACTTTAATAACTAGTTTCTTATGTTGAAGGTGATCTTTCCTTATCGTTTGTCCGTGGTGTCTTGGCATTATTTTACTGTCTATATAAAATAAAAGATTTTCACCATTCATATCTCCACGGTCTATATGGAGGTATGTTGGCTACCTAGTCGGGGGTTAAGGGAATGGTTTGGTAAAGGTCTTGCCATTGTTCAGCGTTTAGAGGTCCTGCAATGGACCTGGGTCAAATTTAGTAGGACCTCCTTCAATACTTAACGGTATTGGATGGAGGGGGTCCAAACTCTTTGATCCCCTCATAAGTTAACTACTATTAATACTATAACCCGGCTATTTAGGACTGTATCCCTGCTGACTCAGACTACTTAGTCGAGGGTAACGTCACCTCCAAAAGAGGGGCCTACCATAATATTGCATTAATAACTTAATTAATTATCTTCCAATAATCCACCCTTTTAGGATTGTGTCCTTGCTGACTCAAACTACTGGGGTGAACAACTAATCTCGCCTTGTTGCGAATGACCACTCCATGATCATCCTTTTTGCATTTGTATACCCAATGAGCACCGATTTTCTTGTAATCATTGGGTTTTTCAACAAGTCTCCAGACACCCAGTTTCTGGAATTGCTGAAGTTCTTCCTGCATCGCTTCCACCCAAGAATTTTCCTTTAAGGCTTCTTTCCAAGATTTTGGTTCTTCTTGTGAAACACAACACGCGAAGGACCAATCATTTTGTTGTCCAGATTCTCTGATAGCTGAATACAAACCAAGATTCTGGTTGTTTCTCAGCTGATTACGCGTCTACACTCCAGTTTGGACATCTCATATAATGTTCTGTTGTGGGTGAGTATCATGAATTCTCGTTTCAGGATTATCAGGAACACGAGTATCAATACCCAAATTGTTAAGATTAAGATTAACAACCAAATCCACGCCTGGCATAGACGTAGATGTGGAAGCATTTCCTTCAGCAGTGTCTTCATTCTGCACATGAGGAGTTGCTTCAGAAGTACCTTGAACAGGAACAGCTGGAGCCGAAGAGCCTTCAGTTGTATCATTTACATCATCTTCCGATGACACATTGTAATCGGCGGCACCTTCAACTTCCTCATTTTGAGCAATATTGTTAACCGAAGTAGAAGCTTGAGGGTTAACAACAATTGGTCGAACCAAAGACGAGTCAACTGCATTATCACTTTCTAATAACATTTGAGCAGCTGCAGACGCTTCATCAAAGGTTGGCAGATTAAAGAGTCGAATAGTCCATCATAATCGAACATCCAAGGATCACCCGGAGCTCTTCCAGAGTTTGTATACCTTTGAACCCAAACTTCACCACATAATTCAATCTTTTTGGTTGTCAAATTCCATACGCAAAAATTTGGAGTAGCATACCCAAGGAAGAATCCCTCGATAGCCTTTGCGCCAAATTTACCATCTGGATCAATCATAGTACATGGGCCTCCAAAAGGTTCTAAGTGAGAAACGTTCGGTTTCCTTTTGTGTAGCAGTTCGAAACATGTTTTGTCATGCCTTTTGACTGTAAGAACTCTGTTTAATGTGTAGCATGCAGTAGCCACAACCTCCCCCAGAACTGAACGGGAAGCTCCGACTCTACCAACATCGTTCTTGCAGACTCTATTATCGTCCGATTCTTTCTCTCCGTGACACCATTTTGTTGAGGAGTGTAACGAGAGCTGTACTCATGAAGAATACCCTTTGAAGTACATAACTCATCCATTATGCGGTTTTTGAACTCAGTTCCATTGTCGCTTTGTGATGTGCACAAAGTGGTTTAACAAAAACAACTAAAATTAACCCTAATTTAGACACTCTAAGCTTTAAATTTATAAACTAAGACTCGATCTAAACCCTAAACCACACAACCAGCAAGTGTACCGATCAATGTAGTAAAGCTAAAGCAAGTCCGAGTATCGAACCCACGAGACTCTAAGGATTATGCTAATGACTCTATCTAGACTTAGACTGACACGACTTAACTAATAGTTTATTGATTGGGGGGGGGGGTTCTAAAAATCCTAAATAATGCAAAAACGACTAACTAGATTATCTAAGGAACTAGCACGAACTCACACGAAATCTGAACTCAAGGATGATGAAGGGACTACCTAGACAGGAATCCTGATTGCTTTTAGTTATGATTATAATTGGAAGTTGTCTGCTATGGAACCGGGAGCTTATAATTCTCACCTCTCGGGAAATCTAAGGACCCCTAATCTCTCTCAAGAGCACGCTAAGATCCCCTAAAGGTTGTTAAATTACCGGTTATTAGACTCCTTTACAAGACATCTAATGGGTTTATAAAAGTATCCTACAAGGCTCACTCCCTTACGAGACCTAAACCTAGGATAGGTTTGTTTTCTCAGCTAGACTTGCTAGACAGCAGCCAAAAGGTTAACTTCCTAAGAAGGACCCACCTTGCGGTTTAATCACTTAGACCTAGCAATAATCTCGCACCTTACAGCTATTGACGATTAGTAGAACACTTGATTTTATAAGATTACCAATTATTACTTCTAAGGTTACTTATGCAATTTCACCCTAAAGGATTAGAGATTTATTATGTGATATAGACACTCACCAAAACCTAAAACCCTAGCATGACTCTATTATGTGATAAAGACCGTCACCAAGATTCATGCGAAGCAATAATCAATATTCAAACAACATCAAGCACGCAAACACATCTAACTGATAGAACAAACCGTTTACAATTTATAAACTATCCATAGCATTCAAAAATCCAAGAATAATCAAAACCTATGCAATCATTCAACCATATCTAGGTAGTAACAGAAATCTAGCCGATAATCATGTTCAAGAACAAAGTATCAAACAATGTATAAACTGAATTCATCATTAAACAAGCAAAAACAAACGAAAAACGAAGAATCAAGATATTAGAACCCGTAAACTTCGATCTCGTGTGCTCCCGAATGTTCTTCGATGATTCCTAGCAACCCGAATGCTCAACAAGCTTAGATCAGCCTCCAAGATGTCCAAAAGAACTCCAATTTTCGTCCAAAGTTCGTAATTGATGATGTATGTTCGGCTGATGTTGATGATGATCATATAAAACCCAAGAAACCCTAATTTCCTTGCTGATCAAGTCGGTTTCCGCGATCCTAACTCCCACGCGGCCCGCCTAAGAGTTATGTATAGTTAAAACGGGCCGCGAGTGTTTCAATCTCCGGTTTTATAATTTAAGTTGATGCGGCCTGCCTACATGTGTGTCATAAGTCCACGCGGCCCGCCTGGGCTCTCCAGATCTGCTTTTTCGCTCCGTTTCGCCCCCGAGCTTCTCGATTCTCGTTCCAGTCTTTCGCCTTTCCAATATTTAACTCGTATCTGCTCCTTTTGACTGCAAAGACCTGGAAATCACAAAAACATCAAAAGTATATACAATCTATGCTAAAACGGACAAAAATGAAATATCTAACTACTAAAACCTGACGCGAATAAAGATGTATTTTACAATACATCAAATATCCCCACACTTAACCTTTTTTCATCCCCGAAAAAGAATTATGCAAACGGAATCATAGTCGGAATAGATGAACGGGCCAAAGTATAAGTTATTTTATTAAAACCGAAACTCGTGTTAGCCGCGATTGCAAGTATATCGATCCTCTAAAACCCAACCCGGTTCCAAGCCCTTATCATGCAATTTAATTCAAGTGCGGTCAATCTACCTAGGGTCTCACACTAAGAATTGCAAGTCCACCTAATCCCCCCTCAAGCTTATAGGACAAAAGGAACAACCACTGGGTTAGTTCCTAACCGTTTTATACCAAGATCAAGAGAGTTTAAAATCAAATCTTATTATTTCATTTTTTCATTTTTTTTTTCATTTTTGCTTTGCTTTTTTTTTTCACGTGAGTCTAGACGATGCTTTACCTAACCAAGAGGTATTTCGGCTGTAGAGTCGCTATCCCCAACCACAGATTACTTAGGTTTCGGTACTTTTATTTGGCAATTCGATTTCACACATCCCAGAGGCATTCCGGCTGTAGAGTCGCTATCCCCAACTCGGATTACATAGACCTGTGCTACTTTCATTTAGTTTCTAGCTCACTTTTTATTCTATTTTTTTTTTCTACGAGATAATGACCAAAAACTCTAACAATCTTAGCTTATAACGGCATCCCTTATACTATTTTTGGCGGTTTCAATTTTCTCACTTTCCCTAGATGAGAACCCACTAGTAGACCGACAATTAGGTATATTTAAATCAAAGAAACCCAGAACCGAACCGAGCCTACCCGCGCATCCCAAACTAGACACAAGCACGATTATTTTATTCTCATATTATTATTATTTGAACCCGAACAAAAATCCAACTTTTCTATCATTTTCCGCTTTTATTTATTTTTTTTGCAAACTTCTTAATTCAAATGATATTTTCTGATTTTTTAATTTTTTTGGATTTTTCAATTTTTTATGACTCAAGACTCCACTAACTAGACACTAAACGATAGTTTCCCATCCCCACACTTAAACTCTACATTGCCCTCAATGTAGGATGGAAACCGACTCAAAAATCCTAAAAAAAATAAGAAATAAAAGACTCAAGGGCAAATCGGAAAAGACTTAGCTGGTTTTATAATGCGTATGCTCCAAAACTCTCGTCCAATCCAGCTCGATCGTATAGCATTTCATTCGCGATCGGCTTTAACACTGACTGGTATGCTTGATAAATGCCCGAAATTTGAATAAACAGCTCCAAACTCACCCGAATGGAGATTGAGTACGGGTGGTACATATTCGAACCTGCATCAACAAAAACAAGCAACCACCAAAGCAATACCGACTCTACACAAATGACTGACCCAAAAACTACTAACTTAGACGCATGGTACAAAATATAAAAGCATAATGCAAGCACAAACCCCGTATATGACTCGAACCAGCAACAGTGGTGGCATGCAAATAATGGCGATGATGGAAATGGTGGTTTAATGGTTTAATGGATGAATGGATGGTGATTTGTGAAACAATTTTGGGCTAAAACTGCTATTTTTCGAAATCCAAGAGTCACGCGGCCCGCCTGGATGTTTAAGGTAAGCTGATGCGGGCCGCGCGCGTCCAAAAGTTCCCAAATTTTATTAAGTCCAAGCGGCCCGCCTAAGAGTAACATATAGTTAACGCGGGCCGCCTGGACAGCAAACAGCAGCAAAATCATCAACAGCAACAGCAGATTGCTATTTAAAAGTTTTAATTAATACCCAAAATGCCCCCAGCCGTGTATTTTGTCGTTTTGAACAGAAAACGTACCTGGGAATCGCTTGTCTGCTGAGTTCGGCCTTCGTGAAGAGGCGTGTACCTGCAAAAACTTTTACGACACACAAAAGACGCAAAAACACAAAACGACGCAAACGACACTAACAACCTAACTAACGACACGACACGAACTACGACTCAAAATACAAACTCTACAAATATATCACAAATGCTCACGCACTTACGGAGGATCAAATAAGCGGAGCTCACCTCCACACCAACTCTTACGGGTCGTAGCACTACCATCTCTAAAATCACCCGCATCTCTCCTAAATCTCTCATACTCCCTCGACTCGTCATCAAACGGTTTGAACCTAAATGTATCATCTTCATACCTATCCCCACACTGAGCCTTACTCAGCGTCGCTAACTTAGATTCTATCCTCATCATTCTCTTTTCCAACTCCTCAACCCTCCTATCGGGTGGATCCCCACACTTGGGTTTTAACACCTTTTCTAAACTCGGCTCACTTAACACCTTTTTCACATCTTGCTTATTCTTCTCACCCTCCTCTACCGACTCTATCGCCTCGACTCTCTCACTCGACCCCCTCGCATTATTCACCGCGAAAACAACCGACTCATCGCCCGCTCTAAGTGTAATTGTGCCTAAAAAGACATCTATAAGCGCTTTAGCTGTGTTCAAGAACGGGCGCCCTAAAATCAACGGAACTCTATTATCGGCCTCCATATCAAGCACTACAAAATCAGCCGGAAACACAAACTTATCAACTTTCACCAACAAATTTTCTACTATCCCCCTAGGATACTTAACTGTCTTATCGGCTAACGAGAGGGTCATACGAGTTGGCTTCAAATCACCAAGGCCTAGTTTTTCGTAAAATGAATATGGCATCAAATTAATACTAGCACCAAGGTCTGCCAACGCGTGGTTTTTAACATCACCTCCAAACAAACAAGGAATCGTAAATATGCCCGGATCAGTAAGTTTCTCAGGAAGTTTATTTAAGATCACAGCAGAGCACTCTCCATTCAATGGAGCACTAGAACACTCACCTATCCTATCATTACGCTTAAGAAAATCCTTAAGGAACTTGGCGTATTTGGGCATGGATCTCAAGGCCTCTATGAACGGAAGATTCACCTTCAGCTGGGTGAACATCTCAAGAAATTTCTCATATTCCCTAGCATATATCTACTGCCTAGCACGAGCGGGAAACGGAAGGCGAGAAATATCAATCACTGGCGGTGGCCGAACCTTCTTCGACTGCTTCTCCACTTTCTCCTCTACTGGCGACTTCTCGGCGTGTGCGGTACTTGCTGGGTCTAGCCTCATGTGCACTTTGCCTGGAGCCTCCATCTCAATCACCTCTTCAAATTCATCATCTTTCTCTTCTTCCACTCTCTCTCTCACATACTCTTCCAAACTCTTTCCACTACGAGTCGTAATAGCTTTCACAGAATGATTCACTGGGTGCGTGGTACCTGAAAACTGACCAGAAGGGTATTCTTTCAACTGCCTAGATATATCCCCTACTGTTCTCTTAAGATCTAGAAGAGTAGACTCTTGATTTTTAAGCTGAAGATCGTGACTCTTATTGATTTGATCCTAAGTTTGAATAAATTCAGTTAGGAATTTCTGATTCGACTGATTCTGTGTCATCATTTGGGCTAACATCTCTTCTATCCTACTCAAATTTCCCTCTGAACCTTTTCCACTACCTTGACCCTCTTGATTCGACCCTCCACTCACAAACTGACCTCCTGAACCACTATAATGACTACCCTGACCTGAACCACTACTCGTGTAAAGACCCGGCCCCCTATTTTGATACTGACCAGATGGAAAACCAGGAGGATTGCCAGAAGGGCGAAAACTACTACCACTACCCTGCCAGTTGGGGTTAAAATTATTATTATTATTACTAAATAAACCCCTGGACTGACCTGCTATGTACTCTACCTGCTCTAACGTAAGTGTGGGACAATCGAGTGTATCGTGACCTCCCCTACAAACCTCACACCTATCAACTTTCTTCCTAATCTCATCCAACTCTCTCCTCATCTCTTGCCTCAAATCTTTCCTCACACTCTCGACTACAGCAGCTACCGATGGATCCAAGCTAACTTGGTTTACCCCTCGACCGGCCGAGGTGGTAGTAACAGGAATGGAAGTCCTGCTGGTAGTGCTGTAATCCATATCAGAATGTGCGAAACTCTCAAATAAATCATTACACTCAGTCACCGTCTTCTTTCCCATAAGCTGACCTCCTGCTGAAGTATCGAAACGAGCTCTAATCTCAGGAGAAAGACCATTGTAAAACTTCTCAACTAACGCCCAGTCGGATAAACCATGCTGCGAACAACGAGAGAGAAGCGTCTGAAAACGCTCCCAAGCTAAGTGGTATGGCTCATCAGGCTCCATACGAAAGGAGTGAATCTGATCACGAAGGCGAGATGCCTTGGCTGGCAGGAAGTATTTTGCTATGAAAGCATCGCGAAGACCAGCCCAAGTAGTGAAAGTGCCAGCGGGCTAAGAATCAAACCAGATGGCTGCACGTCCAGCGAGAGAGAATGGGAAAACCTGAAGGTATCGAGCATCTAGATTGACACCCTCTATGGAGTAGGTGCCACAAAGATGAGTGATGCGATTTATGTGGGCGGGTGCATCCTCGTCGTCACGACCATGGAACTGGCACGAATTGGTGATGGCGGTCATGATGTAAGATGGAATCTGCCAAGACCTATCATTTGCAATGGCGGGAAGGGTGATGGGTGATGGGTGATGTAGCACCGGTGAAACCGGTGGTAGCCTGCTGGTAAACGGTGCGGTTCGCCATGGCGGGTAGAGGACTAGGTGTACGAGAACGGGAGGGTGGTGGGGAAACGTGTGGTGATGGCTTCGGTGTGAAATCGAAGGCGGGGGTGGACTGCGGAACTGAAGAAGAGCTAGAAGAGCTAACCTCAGACGTAGAAGACGAGACGGAAGACTTAATCGTAAACGGATTCGGCAGAGGTCCCTGCGAGCGCGTATGGGGCATCCACCAAAGACAAACAACGAAAAGACTCTAACAATGACCCGCTAACCTAGAAAAGACACTAAAGCAAATATTTTTTTGATTTTTTTTTAATTTTTAGACTCCTATGACTCAACAAACACAAATAGCACGTAATATGTCAAACAAGTCCAAACAAAGTAGTCAACGCAATCGCCAAAGAATCCCCGGCAACGGCGCCAAAAACTTGATGTGCACAAAGTGGGTTAACAAAAACAACTAAAATTAACCCTAATTTAGACACTCTAAGCTTTAAATTTATAAACTAAGACTCGATCTAAACCCTAAACCACACAACCGGCAAGTGTACCGATCAATGTAGTAAAGCTAAAGCAAGTCCGAGTATCGAACCCACGAGACTCTAAGGATTATGCTAATGACTCTATCTAGACTTAGACTGACACGACTTAAGTAATAGTTTATTTATTGGGGGGGGGGGTTTCTAAAAATCCTAAATAATGCAAAAACGACTAACTAGATTATCTAAGGAACTAGCACGAACTCACACGAAATCTGAACTCAAGGATGATGAAGGGACTACCTAGACAGGAATCCTGATTGCTTTTAGTTATGATTATAATTGGAAGTTGTCTGCTATGGAACCGGGATCTTATAATTCTCACCTCTCGGGAAATCTAAAGACCCCTAATATCTCTCAAGAGCACGCTAAGATCCCCTAAAGGTTGTTAAATTACCGGTTATTAGACTCCTTTACAAGACATCTAATGGGTTTATAAAAGTATCCTACAAGGCTCACTCCCTTACGAGACCTAAACCTAGGATAGGTTTGTTTTCTCAGCTAGACTTGCTAGACAGCAGCCAAAAGGTTAACTTCCTAAGAAGGACCCACCTTGCGGTTTAATCACTTAGACCTAGCAATAATCTCGCACCTTACAGCTATTGACGATTAGTAGAACACTTGATTTTATAAGATTACCAATTATTACTTCTAAGGTTACTTATGCAATTTCGCCCTAAAGGATTAGAGATTTATTATGTGATATAGACACTCACCAAAACCTAAAACCCTAGCATGACTCTATTATGTGATAAAGACCGTCACCAAGATTCATGCGAAGCAATAATCAATATTCAAACAACATCAAGCACGCAAAAACATCTAACTGATAGAACAAACCGTTGACAATTTATAAACTATCCATAGCATTCAAAAATCCAAGAATATTCAAAACCTATGCAATCATTCAACCATATCTAGGTAGTAACAGAAATCTAGCCGATAATCATGTTCAAGAACAAAGTATCAAACAATGTATAAACTGAATTCATCATTAAACAAGCAAAAACAAACGAAAAACGAAGAATCAAGATATTAGAACCCGTAAACTTCGATCCCGTGTGCTCCCGAATGTTCTTCGATGATTCCTAGCAACCCGAATGCTCAACAAGCTTAGATCAGCCTCCAAGATGTCCAAAAGAACTCCAATTTTCGTCCAAAGTTCTTAATTGATGATGTATGTTCGGCTGATGTTGATGATGATCATATAAAACCCAAGAAACCCTAATTTCCTTACTGATCAAGTCGGTTTCCGCGATCCTAACTCCCACGCGGCCCGCCTAAGAGTTATGTATAGTTAAAACGGGACGCGAGTGTTTCAATCTCCGGTTTTATAATTTAAGTTGATGCGGCCCGCCTACATGTGTGTCATAAGTCCACGCGGCCCGCCTGGGCTCTCCAGATCTGCTTTTTCGCTCCGTTTCGCCCCCGAGCTTCTCGATTCTCGTTCCAGTCTTTCGCCTTTCCAATATTTAACTCGTATCTGCTCCTTTTGACTGCAAAGACCTGGAAATCACCAAAACATCAAAAGTATATACAATCTATGCTAAAACGGACAAAAATGAAATATCTAACTACTAAAACCTGACGCGAATAAAGATGTATTTTACAATACATCACTTTGGATCCTCTTCACTTTCAAAGTATACAGATTTTCAAGAAGAGTAAGAAGATTCTTGAGGATTTCAGGAGTTTCACTCTTGTGTGCCATAAACGATACCCAAGAAAATCTGGAATAGTCATCAGTAACTACCAGACAATAAGCATCTCCAAAGGTCGTCTTGTGTTTCATAGGTCCAAAAAGGTCCATATGAAGACGTTCCAAAGGCATGCTGACAGTGTTGACTTTCTTGATCGGGTGGGATTTCTTCGTTTGCTTTCCCTTTTGGCACGAAACACAGATATCTTGTAGATGAAAATTCTTCACAGGCACACCATTCACAAGATTGTTTTTCACCAGATGGTTCATTTTTCTCAAGTGAATGTGCCCCATTCGTCTGTGCCAAGATATTGACTCCTTCTCTGTGGCTTTTGAGACAAAACAAGTGACTTGTGCAGAAGTTGTAATCGCCTGGATCATATCAAGAATATAAAGATCATTAATCCTTGGAGCTTTCAAGAGAATCCATTCTTTTGGAATTTTAAATCCGGGCTTCAGCACATAACAACCGGCATCATCAAAATGCATGGTGAACTTCTTATCGCAGATTTGCGAAACACTCAGAAGATTGTGATCAATTTGTCGTACATAATTGATCTTATCGAAACTCACAACACCATTGGAGATCATTCCTTCTCCAGTGATGTATCCACCCTTGTCTCTAGCAAACGCGACATAACCTCCTCTAATGTTTTTCACATCATACAGAAGTCGTAAGTCGCCAGTCATGTGCCTAGATGCTCCACTATCAACAATCCAATGACTATTGATAGTTCCTCCTGGAACACCCTGCACAACGCATTTAGGGATTAGTTGGAGTTGGGGACCCAAGCCTTAGTGGTCTTGGGTCTTCCCTGAGAATCAAGAAATGAAATTTCAATTTCCTGATGGTTCCAAAATTGTAAGCCTCCCTCTAAAATCTCACCTGTCTTAGGTTTCCAAGTTTTCCATTTATCAGATTGTGTAATATTAACAGTTTTTTAAATTACTGGTTTGATTGGTTGAGATGAACTTGGTTCCCGTTTTAATAGATTTTACATCTGGTTTCAAAGCCCTTTCGATCACCTTTATATTTTTGCGTCGTTGTTTTATTTCCTATTCTTTAATAGTTCGTTTTTCTTGTTTTGTGGAAACTGAACAACGTTGAGGGTGATCATTTTCAGGAGGGGCTCTCTCAACAAATTTTGCTTTGGGCGAGTTTGTACAATTTTTGATGATATATCCAAACTCCCCACATTTGAAACAGGATCTCCTTTCAACAAACTTAGGAGATCCATCTTGACGACTCGATGTCGAACTTGTAGAATCAGAGGTACTTGTGCCTTCATCACACCCGTTTGTGTGTTGGGTGTAATTATTTTGATTATTACGTTTTAAAATTCTAATCTTTTGAACATAATCGATGTTTGATTTATTTTCAAAAGTTTCCACCTTATCAGTACCCTTAGATGCTACGAATTTGACATATTTGTCCTTCTTCTTGAAACGAGCTCCTTCTGATTCTACCTTTGGTTGTGAGACCTTAGATTTTGAAGCTCGCTGTTCCTTCTATTGCCTTTAAAAGGGATAGGTTGCTGCTTTGTCAGGAATCGTTGTTTTCCAAATTGTTTCCTAATTTCAGCTTTTGGAATACGATCGCACTGATTTACAGAAACTCTCGGGATCGCTTTTCCCAAAAACTTACAGGTAGTATCTTCAAACACTTTATCAATAAGAAATTTAATTGGCGTTTTTAATTGGAAAATCTTTGTTTGAATATATTTTACTATCCCCGACCAAAGTATACAACATGTTATCACTTTTAACAGCAGACACTGTCTCAGTGATAGGATCCATCTCTTGCTTGACACTAGAGTGCACAGCATGAGTAGGAGGATCACACAAAATGTGATTCTCAATAGGAATGTCTACTCCTTTCTTATCATCAACAGATGTATCCTTATAACTCACATCCGATTCATCATCCGACGATTCATAGTCCTCAACAATTGGAGCACTTTGTTACGTGGATGTTGAATTTTCCTTTGTTTCAGATGAGCCCTTTGAGGAACTGTCCGATTTGAACCCTAATCCTGTAGTTACTTCCTTATAATCAAGAATTACACTAGGTTAAAACCGAGGCATTTCCTCCTCATCGGGTGTCACGGCCCCCGACTCACCCTGGACGAAATCGGGTGCCGCGAACAGCGCAGTGGTACCGGTGATTATTTTGAAAAATATTGCAGCGGAAATTTCATCAGGACCGTGAGTTAGGAAAAATATCAGAGTTTAGAAACACCGGATTTTTATTAAATTTAATAGATGGAATAAATCAATGTTTTACAATGGTAGCTTTAATAAAGATAAATTTTATTACATAAAACAATATTTCTTAATTTGATTTAATTAATAAAATAAGCCACTTCTTGATGCCTTTCAGTGCCGTATCCATCTTTTACTCCAATCTACTGTAATTACCTGAAACGCATTTTAAAAAGGTTTTGTCAGCGGGAAATACTGAGTGAGTTCATTCATTTTATTTAAAACATATTTGTTATATTTTACAGCATTAAGAGTTTTTACATTTGCTTCTTAAAGATTGGCAAAGACTTAATCATTGCAAAGTATAACTAGAAAACATTGTTATAAATTACAGTATTAAGGAAGATTACAATGTTTCTGATATCAAACCAACTACCCACAGTACTTTGTCACTCGACCCATTGGCCCATTCGTCCAATGGTGTCTGTGATTATGGTCATATCACCCCTTGGCTGCCCCAATGGTGAAGATTATCAAGTAATGTATACAAAACCCCACATACCGGCTGTAATTTGGTGATTACATAAACTTAATCCCTGTAATTATAACTTTGAAATAAATAGGGTTTTGTAAAGTAATTTGATAAAAAGAGAATGACTCACATTATAATCATGCAGATTCATACGGGCAAAGTTTAGTCTACAGATAAGCCTTGATATATTGCAGATTTATACAGGCAGAGCTTAGCCTATTGATTTAGCCTTGTAACCTAGTGCACACGAACTAGGTAGGTAACTTAATACAGCAATTACGATAACTCACGAGATCAACCCTCACAACGAATGACAAAGTGTTATGCTTAAACATCCATCGAATTAACGACTAATGACAAAGCATCACCCTAATGTGGGCAGCACTTAAACATCCATTGAGTACATTGATCGATCGGACAATGAATCGTAATAGCGTTCGAGTTATTACCCTGTATCATAGCAGCACCCCCTCTACTAATTAGTGTTTTGTGTGTGTTTTTAGAGTTTTTGGACGATATCTCAGCGTGTATTTCGAGTTTGATGGCCGTTCAATCGCCAGAAATCAAGTCCCAATGTTCTGCTATTTATACCCGATTTTGGCCTGCCTTACGGACCGTAAGACTCAACCCTTACGGTCCGTAAGGGTCATGTTTTCACTATAGGGTGGCCACGTGTGGGAGTAAGCCTGCTGAGTCGACGAAATATTTAAATTCGATTTTTATAATAACTTATAAGGATAATCGTTGAGTAGGGAATACCCCCCCCCCTGAGTTTTAGGGGCCCTGATCCTGATTCTGATTGTTCTGAAATTTGTAGGGTTTGTGCAGAATCACTTGGGTGTCTTAATTAGGGTTTCTTATTGGATAAAATAATAAAATAAATAGGACTTTTAATGAGGGTTGTTACATTCTCCCCACCTTAATAAAAATCTCGTCCTCGAGATTTACTGGAATAAGTAGGAATACTTTTTCTTCATTTCAGATTCCAGCTCCCAAGTGTATTTGGGTTATGATATTTCTTTTAAACTTATGTCACATTTTAGTCAACAAAATGATACAGATTTAAATATCAAATTTTGTGAATACGAGTTGTATAATAAGTAGGATTCAATGGTTCAACTGAATTAGTTCAAGAAATCGATGACAAACAGATGAGATGAAATGATATAATTTCCAAAGTGACTAGGTTCAAGCAAAAAGATATATGATCAATAGATATTTTTAAATGAATGTAAAGGACTTTTAGAATTAATAAAATTCTTTGTCAAAACAAAGCTTACTTTAATTGGCAACTGAGGAAGACTTAAAATTGACAGGTTCTAAAAATAAAAGTATGAAAAATGATTTGTCAAATATTTAATTATGATATGAGAAAATCAATGTGCTGATATGATTAAATTGTAAAAATACACTAAAAGATAATAAAGTTAGTGTATCACTGTTTAAAATTCCAAGTTGTTTTGATTGTGAAACAATGTGATAGTATACTATTAGTAACCATATTTTTCATATTATATCCTAGAGATCGAAATATAATATGAACAAGTTGTTTTGGCATGATCAACTATTATATTTATATTTGTAAAATAAATGTAATATATATATATATATATATTATTTGTATTCCTGTCTGAACCGTATTTTACGTATCAAATATAAATACTATGTAATATATAAAACACCGCTATGAAGTTATTATTTTACAAAATATTTTAGTATTATTATTTTGTAAAAGAAATCACTTTTATTTATAACGTTAAATGAAATTTGTAAATAAAGGTGTAAAAATATTTGTACGAAAGTATTTGTAAAATCTTTATATAACACTTAATGGTCAATTCTATGTGATTACCTATTTTCATTTTGAAACCATATAATGTTGTGAATGTATTTGTAAATAAGTGAAAACAGCGACTATTTATATAGTACAATGTTCCCCTAACCCAACTTAGTTTGATGACTACCTTATTATTCTTATATGGTTATTTTCTTGCCAGAGTGTTACTGTAAATAGTTATCATAAAATATGTGATATATAATTATTTATATAATTTTATTTGTCCCTCAAATTCTTGTACTTGTTTTATGAAAATATGTTTTCTCCTTACAGTACAAAGTAAAATATTTTTATATGTATATATAAAATATTTATACATATAATTAAAATTTACTAATTAAGTATGATGAATTAATTTATATATATTAACTAGTTATTATCATGGTTGGATATTGGTTAGTGCTGCCTTGTTTAAGCATAGGTGATCAGTCCATGCCTAACTAAGGCTAGGCTATCCAATACCTGCCCCTGACAATAACCTTAGTACTTAAAAATAATACCAACATTTCTGTTATTAATTTATTATTAATAATAAAACTAATATTAATTATCAATAATAAATAACTGAAGGTAAACTTAAATGAGAGTATATTTCAACATAAATTTTATATATATATATAAATATAAATTCTTTACCTCAATGGTTTAATAAGAATGTAGTAATATTATTTTGTAAATTAGGTAATCACTTATGTAAGTTTCCATATATAATTAATTTTATATAATGTTTTTCGATTGAAGATGTTAAAGCAATAATTATCACGAAAGGCTCGATTAATGTTGTAAGAATCATTAAGAGATACACTGAAATATGACAAGAATTTGTGTATCATTATCTTAACACATGATTTGTGTTAAGATGGCTTTTACAAGATAAATTAACAAAGCAATTTTAAATAAATAATTAAATCCGTATATGATATATATAAACGAGATTGGTGCAAGCTTTAAATTTTTGTGAAAACGTCAATACAAGGTGATCGAGATTCAAAGAAATGATTCAATGGAGTCGAAGATTTAAACAAGCCTATTATGGTTCAAAACAAATGAAGTGCTTGTTGGGACTATTTTGAATATGATAGCTTTCATCCATCATATGGGATCTTAAAATGAATATGTAATGTGAGCAAGTCAAATAATTTTGAACTTGATTTAAACAAAACAAGTTTTAATAAGAAAGTTCGGACATGGTCACAATAGAAACTATGTATGCCAAAGAAAATTAAGTTTTTCAAGAAATTTATTGACTCGATATCAAAGGGTCATTGTTTTGTAGTAATGCGGTTCACAGTGCAAAAAGCGGAATGATATTTGAGTTTGGATAAAATAACAAATCGGAATGAAGCCCTCCAGTGGTCTTTATAAATCAAATGAATCACATGCGCAACAAATAGTGCATGTGTAATGTGTGAATTTACCAAGAAATGAAATAGATCAATATTTGCTAATATGAAATAAATCCTCATGGTATGATGATCGTTAAGGGGAAGTAGTAATACGAAAGTCTACTTATGATATGCAGAAGTTAGAATTTCAACGAAAGAAATATAAGAACTTCTATCTGGAATTTCGTGTGATAATCGTTGTTAAGTGAAATTACCAGGGAATGTCGAATAAAAATAAAATAGGGAATTTTGCAAAGGTATGTGACCCCTTTTTGCAGTGATAATAATTATGACTCTGATTAGACTGTGCACTGATGATTGTGAAATCTTGTTACAACGTACCTCAGCGAAATTTATGTCGGTTGTAAGATTACGTGGCAAAGTGCTTCTTTTGATTAGTAGTTCTTCTACTGACATAATTAACATTGGTGTCATCGTGTCTAAATTATATTTTCCAAAGGTCTTGCTTCGAAAGTTGTGTGTGATATACTTCAACTTTTGTGGACTTATAATTAAATTTTCATGTGTTTTGTTGTACATTATTACAATTTTACATACTTTTTACTTACATTAATAGTTTATGGTAACGTATTGGAAATTCTTATACTTTTGATGGTATCCCAACTTAATGGGTTTCTATTGTTATTATTATCACTTGAGTTACGAGGGAGATGATCAAACGAAATAATGTTTGAAAAAGAGATTCCTAATAAAGAAATCTAGACACATATGCTTGTGCTTTATTCCTATTTGACTTTTTGGAATTTCTTATAGATATACATATCTATATAATCACATATTTCACATGCTGAAATAAACATACCATTTATCAGGTCAATGTATTTAACAGATTTATTTTTCCAAAAACAAGTCAGATATCAGATCATGATACTATTTAGGGAAATCTTGTCACTTGTTTGACATATTATATATCCCGTCTTATCCGATTCGCGCCGGAGTGGTAACCTCAGTATATCCGGACAAACTGGAGAGTCTGCTACACCATACCCAGTCTTATCGGAGAACATTTTCTATTTCCCATAAATAGTATCTTTTCAAAAGTGCCTCTTTTATTAGGGCTTTTATCCAGAATCAAGGAAACTTGTATTCCCATAACATATCTTATTCTAGACCAAGTAATATCAATTACTATTAATTCTTGCTTATTTATCATATCTTGCAATATTCTAATTACCATTCTTATGGTATATCAAAACACATCATAATTTATTTATACAAGTACTTAGCTCATCTCGAAGTTTATACTAAGGCATCTTTTCTTAAGTTCAAGTCTAAATGTTATCATGTGGGCTACCAGTTAACAGCAATCTCCTAACTCTTTTATATAAACTTAGGTATTATTATTACAACACCTAAAGGCTTGAAGCAGTGGCTCTGATACCACCTTCTGTCACGGCCCCCGACCCACCCTGGACGGAATCGGGTGCCGCGAACAGCCCAGTGGTACCGGTGATTATTTTGAAAAATATTGCAGCGGAAATTTCATCAGGACCATGAGTTAGGAAAAATATCAGAGTTTAGAAACACCAGATTTTTATTAAATTTAATAGATGGAATAAATCCATGTTTTACAATGGTAGCTTTAATAAAGATAAATTTTATTACATAAAACAATATTTCTTAATTTGATTTAATTAATAAAATAAGCCACTTCTTGATGCCTTTCAGTGCCGTATCCATCTTTTACTCCAATCTACTGTAATTACCTGAAACGCGTTTTAAAAAGGTTTTGTCAGCGGGAAATACTGAGTGAGTTCATTCATTTTATTTAAAACATATTTGTTATAATTTACAGCATTAAGAGTTTTTACATTTGCTTCTTAAAGATTGGCAAAGACTTAATCACTGCAAAGTATAACTAGAAAACATTGTTATAAATTACAGTATTAAGGAAGATTACAATGTTTCTGATATCAAACCAACTACCCACAGTACTTTGTCACTCGACCCATTGGCCCATTCGTCCAATGGTGTCTGTTATTATGGTCATATCACCCATTGGCTGCCCCAATGGTGAAGATTATCAAGTAATGTATACAAAACGCCACATACCGGCTGTAATTTGGTGATTACATAAACTTAATCCCTGTAATTATAACTTTGAAATAAATAGGGTTTTGTAAAGTAATTTGATAAAAAGAGAATGACTCACATTATAATCATGCAGATTCATAAGGGCAAAGTTTAGTCTACAGATAAGCCTTGATATATTGCAGATTTATACAGGCAGAGCTTAGCCTATTGATTTAGCCTTGTAACCTAGTGCACACGAACTAGGTAGGTAACTTAATACAGAAATTACGATAACTCACGAGATCAACCCTCCCAACGAATGACAAAGTGCTATGCTTAAACATCCATCGAATTAACGACTAATGACAAAGCATCACCCTAATGTGGGCAGCACTTAAACATCCATTGAGTACATTGATCGATCGGACAATGAATCGTAATAGCGATCGAGTTATTACCCTGTATCGTAGCAGCACCCCCTCTACTAATTAGTGTTGTGTGTGTGTTTTTAGAGTATTTGGACGATATCTCTGCGTGTATTTCGAGTTTGATCGTCGTTCAATGGCCAAAAATCAAGTCCCAATGTTCTGCTATTTATACCCGATTTTGGCCTGCCTTACGGACCGTAAGACTCAACCCTTACGGTCCGTAAGGGTCATGTTTTCACTATAGGGTGGCCACGTGTGGGAGTAGGTCTGCTGAGTCGACGAAATATTTAAATTCGATTTTTATAATAACTTATAAGGATAATCGTTGAGTAGGGAATACCCCCCCTGAGTTTTAGGGGCCCTGATCCTGATTCTGATTGTTCTGAAATTTGTAGGGTTTGTGCAGAATCACTTGGGTGTCTTAATTAGGGTTTCTTATTAGATAAAATAATAAAATAAATAGGACTTTTAATGAGGGTTGTTACATCGGGCATCTTGGTATAGTTGTGTCTCAAAGGAGGTGGACACGACTTATACCCAACGCCTTTCGCGTTTCCTTTCAGTTGTTGAACTTCAATGATGTGATCAAGCACATATCGGGAGTTAGAATAACTATCCAATTTAAGCTTGATCGCTCCATACTCACATTTAGCAATTGCTAGTTCCTTCTTTGTTTCCTCAATAATATTAATGTAGTTATTAATACCAATTTGTTTGCCAAGAACAGTTTTAGACATTTCGGAAACACTTTTCTTTAAAGTTTTAATGACTAATTTGAATCCTTTTCATTGCGAGCCAAGGCCATGTTTGCCTCTTTACATTTTGACAGTTCAATAACCAAACTCTGGTTGTGACCATGAACCATTTCAGATTCAAGTTTCAATTTAGAGCATTCATTTTTAAGATCTGCATAATTACTACATATGTTAGGAGTAGGAGTATCAGAATTTACCTGACTCGAAGAGGCTGCGACATTAACCATAAAGGCAGTCTGATAAGAGAAAGATCCGTCTTCAGAAAAGAACTTTTCCATCTCTTTCGATGCAACATCAGCCTTCTTGATTAGAATATACTTATGACACTTTAACTCCTCAGCTTTCATCAACAAACTATCAATATCAGAATCACTTCCCTCCTTTACATCCGATTCTGAACAATAATCTCCAATGTTCGAGCTTTCCTCATCTGAACTACCAGAATAACCCGAGCTATCATCACTTTCTGATAATTCTTCCTTATGCACATGCTTGATATGATTGATGATCTTAGCATAGCATGCGGTTCCTCCTTGATCGCCACCTCCAAACTGTACGGACCAATCACAATTTTCATCATCTTGAACAACTAACGCACGGTTGGTGTTAGAAGGACCCGGTTGGTTTGCGTTGGTGGTGTTAGTCTGGTTGTTGATAGCTACTATCCTTCTTTCCAGGTTAGCTTGATTCTGGTTGGAAGTACTTGTTTGATTCCTGAAGGGATTTTGACTTGTTTGTCTGATCGGACGAGTGCACTCGCGCTTGAAGTGACCCTTTTCTCAGTAGTTAAAATAGGTGACAACATCTTCGTCGAACCCGTACTTTGTATCCCTTTTGCTTTCCAAAGTAGTCTTCCCAGTTCTGCTCATGAAGTCTTTAGCTCGTCTAACCGCGCTTGCAAAAGCCCACTTGATATCCATTAACTCCATTTCATCCCTATTAATCTATTGATAATATTCATTGGTCAGATTTATGTTTCCAATATGACCTGCAACCAACCCACAATAAGCATTGACCATTGTGCTAAGAAGTTCCATGTGTTCCTTGGCAACTTCTACATTGAATTTGGGAAGGTTTGAAGTATCAAGTCTGGTTGTATTGGAATTTTGCGGTTGAGTGAAATTGTTACCATAGAGTGCTTGTTGAGGTTGAGGTGAAGGGGTAACAACTTGTGGTTTTGGGAACCAAGCGCTAGGGTCAAACTTAGATTGAGGTTGAGTAACTTGAGGTTGAGGGAACCAGACACTCGAATCAAATTTTGGTTGAGTTGGGGGGGGGGGGGCAACAGCTTGTGATTGAGGGAACCAAGCACTAGTATCAAAATGAGGTTTAGGTTGAGGTGGCTCTGGTACAAATCCAAAGGGATTTACTGTGACAACCCGAGTTTTCAAGGTCTTTCCTCGACACGTTACTCATTTCGCAACTGTGTTTTCATAATATATTTGCATTTTAACTTGTGCGCGTTTGATATATGTTTGGTGTATTGTAGTTTGTTTGGTTAAGTAATGAACTAGTTATAAACTCAACTCATACATCCTCATAATTGACGCAACTTAGGTCTTTTGTCATTACCTTTTGCACGACGAAACATTAGTGCAACAACCACAAACTGTACTTAACGAAACAAGGGAGTTTCGCCATCACCCTGATCGACGAAACATGGGTGTTTCGCCATAAGGGCCGTCGGCCCAAGTAGTTACGGCCCAACAGAGAACGACTTGAAACATAAACTTGTGATATTGAAACTATCAATCATAAACTCAAACCCTAGTTCTCTCTACACCTAGCAACGACAACAAACTATCTACGAAGCATCACCATCTCAGTATTGATTTCTCTAAGCACGTATCCGGTATTCTAGCACGAGACTACATTCTCTCTCGGTTAGTCGGTTTGCACTAGCGTTAACTCTTGATTGTTTGTGTTATGTGACGAATCTGTTATGAATTGTTATGTTGTGAGAAACTGTAATTGCTCATGTTATTCGTCGATGAACCAGTGTTAGAATACTAATAGATTTGATGATCTAGACTGTATGATGTTTGAGAACTGTTGTGTTTGTATGTATAAGATTGATTCGCTATCAGGGTTTTGATATGTTATTGGTTAAGTCGGTAGATTGGAATACACATGATAAGAATCTGAGTCTTGTAATCGGCCATGTTCACTGCACGATTTTGATGATTCTGTTTCTGTATGAGTATCATGTTGGCTGTGTGTAGTGTAGTCATGAACAAAACGGAACTGGAAGTGTTTAGGGTTACTATTAATCCCGACGAAATACCCTGATGATTCGTCACCCCTCACATCGACAAAACACCTAGTGATTCGTCACCCATTGTTTCGACAAAACACCTTAGTATTTCGTCACCTGTCATGACAACGAAACACCTCAGTGTTTCGTCGGTTGATGTTTCGCCGCCCAGGGAATAGCTCACAGACTGTCTGATTGTTGAATGATTGTTGACGAAACCCTATTACTGTTTGATAATGATATAAACATTGACTGAGGAAAACATAATTTGGTTATTATGAGTAGCACACTTAACTGTTGAGTACTGTTGTAAATCATACATGTGAATTTCAGATTCAATTGAGTTGAATAGCTGTTTATGTGCTATTTGGTGATTGTTGCTTGAACACACAATAGGATTACAATTTATACGCGAATCATGCGAATGTAAACTGATTACGTATACATGAACACCATAAGCTTCGATTAACTAAGTGTGAACAAGTAACTAATCTTACCGACCAAACCAAGGTGAGTTCACTGCTCTTTATCCAAGCATGCGTCCCGGGGAGGGACATCTGGTAATCGTTCAGGGGAGGAACGTCGGGTTATTGGGATGTTGGTTATTACACTCATTTCTATCATTAAGTCCCCTTACATATACCGATTGGTTGCAGGGGAGGCAACGGGGTTATTAGTTGATAGCTCTATTAGGTTTGGCACCCTCACGCCGTACCAGGGAGGACGGTCGTGAACTAATACCTTAACCACTTGACCAATGTGTGATAGAGCATTGGGGTTTGGGCAAATAAATCTTGATCCATCTACGGTAATCAAGTTAATAACAACATCAAATCATTGAATCGTCTTATGCTCATATCTGGTAACTAAAATGTATTAACAAACATTGAACTCACCAGCGTCGTCTGACACACTTGTCTGCATGCTTGCAGGTCATTAGATTCTTGGACATGGAACTTGCTATCTGGGAGTGCTGGAGTGGTCATGGGTCACAACTCTTGGATATTTATTCTTGGTTTAGTATATTGTTTTGAAATACTTGGACAATGAATAATCTTATGCTTCCGCTGAATGTTACTTTGGTTTTAACTTATGACTTGGATTTATATTATGAAATGAATCGAATGTTTTTATTTAAATATTTATTAATGGTTCAATGTGATTGGTGGCTTGGATCCTAGTACGTCACACGTCCCACGGTGTTTTCGCTATTTTGTGATTGTTGCTTGAACACACAATATGATTACAATTTATACGCGAGTCATGCGAATGTAAACTAATTACATGTACATGAACACCATAGGCTTCGATTAACTAAGTGTGAACAAGTAACTAATCTTACCGACCAAACCAAGGTGAGTTCACTGCTCTTTCTCCAAGCATGCGTCCCGGGGAGGGACATCTGGTAATCGTTCCGGGGAGGAACGTCGGGTTATTGGGATGTTGGTTATTACACTCATTTCTATCATTAAGTCCCTTTACATATACCGATTGGTTGCCGGGGAGGCAACGGGGTTATTAGTTGATAGTGCTATTATGTTTGGCACCCTCACACCGTACCGGGGAGGACAGTCATGAACTAATACCTTAACCACTTGACCAATGTGTGATAGAGCATTGGGGTTTGGGAAAATAAATCTAGAGCCATTTGCGGTAATCGAGTTAATAACAATATCAAATCATTGAATCGTCTTATGCTCATATCTGGTAACTAAAACGTATTAACAAACTTTGAACTCACCAGCGTCGTCTGACACACTTGTCTGCATGCTTAAAGGTCGTTGGATTCTTGGACATGGAACTTGCTATCTAGGAGTGCTGGAGTGGTCATGGGTCACAACTCTTGGATATTTATTCCTGGTTTAGTACATTGTTTTGAAATACTTGGACAATGAATAATCTTATGCTTCCGCTGAATGTTACTTTGGTTTTAACTTATGACTTGGATTTATATTATGAAATGAATCGAATGTTTTTATTTAAATATTTATTAATGGTTCAATGTGATTGGTGGCTTGGATCCTGGTATGTCACACGCCCCGCGGTGTTTCCGCATGTGGTATTTAGGGGGTGTGACATGTCACACCCCGAAATATCAGAGCATTGGCGTGACTGGACTGGTATCTTCATTGCACAGCGGAAGCAAATAAGCTAAGTCTTTTAGAAAATGAACGCCACTAAGTACTCGACTCTTCATGGTTCTCCTATTCCAACCGTGCCTTGTCTTAGAAATGCAACCTGAGAAAGAAACATGCGAAAAATCAACATAAAGTTGAGCGAGTTCATAGTTTGTTTGTAAAAGATTTGAAATAAATCTTTTTGAATAACCGGTTTGTGAAGTATCGTTGTGAAAACGAATTTAAAATCATTTTCATATATAAATCACGTTTTCATGTGTACCCCACGTACTCATGTATAATTCAAGTTTACTTGTGTACCCCACGTACTCAAGTATAAATCAAGTTTTCATATTTAAATCAAGTTTTTATGTGTACCCCACGTACTCATGTATAATTCAAGTTTTGCTTGAGTACCCCACATACTCAAGTATAGTTCCCGTTTTCTTGAGTACCCCACGTACTTCAAGTATAAATCAAGTTTTAGTATAGTATGAATTTTATGTAAATAAAGTATTCCTGTAAGTATCAGGATTGTTAATGGGTTGCAAAGCCATTAACATGTGACACGACATAGGAAGTCACCAAACCTTAGGCATTTAATTGGTATATTCTGAGACACAAAAGCACTACTCGATTCTCGCCCTCACCGAGAGTGTGGTTGCCCGGCACCCGTTAGATCTAACCTTTTGTTCTGCGGTCTAGGTATATTGTTGATTAATGGTGCTTATGGTACCCTATTCGTGACACGATTTCTCGTATCATTTCTCATAACGCCTCATACTTGGTTCTCGTCCTCACCAAGTGCGTTTCTCGTATTCTTAGATCTCGTCACACTTGGTTCTCGTTCTCACCAAGTGTGCTTCTTGTTATCATACCATTTGTATACATTTTAACATTTGTATTTTGTAAACTCTTGTATTTGTATTTTCCCGTAGTTTATAAAACTAGAATCTCGTGTGTATGCATATTTCAAAAAAATACGCCTGTTTGAAAAACCGGTATAAAACATAATTTTCTCGTAAACCATTTGTGTCAGTTATCACTTGTTTGTAAAATGGTTTAGAAATATGTAATTCATGTTTATTGAAAACCTTGTATGCTTCGCAAAAAGTGCATGTCTTTCCACCCCGAAAACATTTAGAAAAAAAATGTAAAACCGTAAAAGGTGGGGTTATGAACTCACCTGAATATTCCTGTGCAAAGCTAGCTAATTACGACTTCGCGATGTCGTTTCCAAGACATGACTCGCTATCGTGCATTCTACAATATTCCTAACACGGAATATCTAATAAGTTTCTAAATAACGCAGTAACTAACTACGTGTAATCGAGCTCTACCGAATCGTTGACCGAACGATATGACGGTAAATTGTCAACTTAAAAGAAGCAAAGAAGTTATACTTGTTAGCACGTTTTAAGAAGTCGTATGTTGATATAAAGGAATATTCGTATGAAAGTAATAAACTCGTATTATATATATATTGCGTCTTGTGTATATTTGCCAAAAATATACGTATGTGCCGTCTAGGAGTATAAAATAAATATAACAGTTATATTTATTTTGTAAAAGAATCGTCGACTTGTATTGGAAAATAAATATATAACTATATTTATTTATAAAAGGATTCGAGTTCGTTTGAAATAAATATAATAATAACTATATTCATTTTTGTTGTCGAAATAATTTCCGTATCGTTGTTCTCGTAAGTTGTAAGTTGTTGTCGAAAGAACTTTATATTCGTATCTTGTTTTTCAAAAGTCGCTTTATATCAAAAGCACGTTTTGTTTTATAATAAAACTCGCTTTATTTTACGGATTTCTCGAAAAACGGGCAGAGTTTCCTCTGTTTTTGGACGCCCCGACAACACAAGTTGTCGTTATTTTTCAAGATTCAACAATTGTCAACAAACAATATATGTGAAATTTTCGTCAAGTGTCAAAATGTAGATAATAACTAATGTATATACGTTAATGAATCGGGTCGAGCTCGCTTGTCATGTAAGAATTAAAATTATAAAGATAGCATAACGAAATAAATACGCCACTAATTTTTACCAAGTCTTCGCGTCGGGATGTTGACCGAGTCGACTCGCTAAGTTGACCGAGTCAACTGAGTTGACTCAGTTTGACCGAGTCGCCCGCACCACTTCAGAATCTCTCCCTTAACCCGAGACCCGAACCGAAATCTGAACCGCGCTGCTAACTGCTGTTGACCCGAGTTGACCGAGTTAACTCGGTTGACCCATTTGGCTGATTTGACTCGAACCGTCCGACGTGACCCGAACTGTCCAACCCGAACTTGCTCACCGAACCGTCTGACCCGAAACGAAACATAACCCGAATTCTGAATTGCGTAAACCCGTAACGAACCGGGTCCTGAAGCTGAAAGTTTCCAAACCCTTGACTGTTGAACCGAACTCGACCAAATCTGTACCAAACACCACCACAGCCGGCTGATAACCCTCAGATCTTTAAATATTTCGAAAGAAATATAGATAGTTATGTGGGGTTTACCGGAAAACTTAACGGATAAAGGCGAAGACCGACGGTCCGTGGCTCCGACCGCCGGTCCGTGGCTCCGACTGCCTGGTCCGCTGGTTCTCTCTCTCTCCTCTCCGCAGCTCTCTCTCTCTTCTCCGCAGCTCTCTCTCTCTCTCTCTCTTCGTTCCTCCCTGTTGCAGCCGCCACACGCCACCACCATCTGGTGGTGGCTGCCGATAAGCAGAAGACAGAAGGGGGGTGTCTCGCCCGTCGGAGAGAACCACCGGCAGTGCCGGTTCTCTGTGGTTGTCGGAATTATCTCCGATCGTCGGAGTTTGAGAGGCAAGAGGGAGAGATGGCTTGGATTTGTTGTCATGGTTTTTTTTTGTTTTTTTTGTATCTTCTGGTTGTTGTCTGCATATGTATTTGAGAGAGAGAGAGGTAAAGTAAATGTGGTGTGTAGAAGATTTCGTGAGGGAAAGAGTGAAAATGAGAGGGTGTTTGGCTTTGTGATGAATTCTCTGTGTTATCATTGTGTGTGTATTAATAGAGTGAGGAAAGGATAAAAGGCTTATATTGTCTTTTAGGTATTAAAATTACCTACAGGTCGGATGTCTCTTTTATTGAGACAAGATCTCTACAAGGGATCTTCAAAATATTTTGTAGAGATTTAGTTGAGATTTCATTGGGATTTTCAGCAGATTTTGATGATATCTTGTGCAGATTTTTAGATCTTTAGAGATCTAGTATAGATTTTGGTATAGATTTACTATATTATGTGTAGGTTTAGGCTTGTGGGTTTTGGGCTTGGACCCAGGGCCCACAAGCCCATCTCGTGTGTAAATGGCCCGTAATTCCTACGAGACCCGATATCGCGACCCGAACTCCATAAGCATAAAATTTTCGTGTAACATCCATTGTTGTCGGTGTCGTCGGTATTTCATACGGTTTCGGTCCGTTGTCATTTGATGTTTCGCAGATTCCACGCGAATCCTCATACGCGTACTGTATAGCTGAACAAACGCTTCTGGGCACTCCAAGGGCCTGGTTAAGTTAATTAGCATCGTAAACACTATTTATTATCACGTTAATCACTTGTTAATAACGTAATTAAGGGCGTAAATTACCGGTTGTCACATGACATTTACATTAGTCACTTGAGAAAACGGACTTGAATTTGACATGAACGCCGTTTGACGTTTTGGTTGCTGACTTGAGCTTGCAACAGGGTTAATCCCTCCAAAATATATTTCTAGACTCTGAGGCATTGAGATTCGTTTCGCCTTCCGGATTTCTTCTTCATTTTTATTTTCCATCTTTTGAACGAAATCATAGATACTGATAGTATCTAATACACCTGTATGCTTTAATAGCTCAATAAAGGGGCTCCACTTCAGTGGTAGAGCATCAGCAAACTTTGACACCATTTCCTGTGGAGTTGCAGTAACCTCGTAAGAAAACATTTCACTTATCAAATGATAATAACGAGTTTCCATTTCATTTAAAGTTTCATTTTCTATAAACAAAAATGCGTCAAACTCCTTTTTCAACAAGTCGTGTCGAGTCTTCCTTGTCGCCGCATTTCCTTCTCCTCTTGTAACTAGGATATCCCACAATGCTTTTGTTGTCTTATAATAAGAGAATTGATGATATATGTCTTTGTGGAGAGCTTGTGTCAAGATAGCAAATGCCTTCTTTTCATGATCGTACGCTTTCTTATTTGTTTCAGTCATAGTTGCCAATGTGGCTGCATTTGAACCTGCTTCTTCAAGAGCTGTGTTGTATGGTGTAGTGAAACACATCCATAGCTCGGTATTTTGCCCTAGAACGTAACTATGAAAACGGCCTTTCCAAGATGGATATTCATTCATATGATTCAGTTTTGGCGGTCGATTGTTGCTATCCGTTTCACTTTCGCTCATTAGCAAATTTTGAATACTTTGATTTTGATTTGCTACGCATGCCCACTGACTTGCAGAAATTAATTGTTGTTGTGGCATCATATTCTTGACCCACGTCTTTACAGAGGTCGGATCTTGAGCAGTACTTGAGCTACTACTCCAATCCCAGGGGTTAGTACTCATGATTGATGTATGTATGAGTGTACATGATCAAACACTTGAAACGAAACGGTTAAGACAGTTTTGCAAAGCCTCTGTTAACAAATGACAGTTAAAATGACGAAGTATAAAATGACGAAGTATGATTCATAGTGTGAACGACGAAGTCTTGTAACGACGAAGTTCTGAATCTTCGTCTAACACACTCTTTTGACGAAGGATGGAGTGTGTTTGTATCTTCGTCTGAAACAATTTTGACGAAACTTTGAATGTTCGTCCAACACAATCTTCGCTGACACAGGATAAGATATTTTTGCAAAAGCAATTAATTCTTGCAGACAAGTAGGTGACGAATTTTCAAAGCTAAACAAGTTGCTGTGACAGAAGTTAAGTTGATTTACCTAACCATCATTTCATGTACACAATTGTCAAACAATAATATTATAAGCAACAAACACTTCAATTTAAATTCAAATCAGATCAAACTCAGATATTATTTTAAGAGCAGTTTGAAGATAGTCAAGAACACTTTGAAGATCACTTTGAATATCAAGAAAAACTTGAATATTCTGAAACACAAATTTTGCTTAAACTTTCAAGAAAAACCCATTTTTATCATGTAGACATGCAATGTTGTAACACCCGTTCTTATAATTTAAGGTTTAATGAATCTTTTACGAAAACAATCATGTAATTACGATTACATATACATCGGAAATACGGGTCTACTAAAAGTTTTACAAATCATAAGTTATTCTACATAACGTGATCGAATTCGTTGTTTAAAATTTACAACGTGGCAAAGTGCGGAAGCGTGTATCTTTATCGTGTTCGGTTCTTCGCTGAGCTTGATCGTCTTCCGGCATCCAAAAGTACCTATATTCCATAAACATGAAATACTTTAGTCAAACGGGGTTTAAAACGTGTCTAAACGAGTCCGGGAATTTAAACTAAATAAAATATACTTTGTTTCTGGGTCCACCGTAACTCAGTATGTAACCATCGTAATCATATCAGCTCCACCGTAACTTACAGTGGCATGACTAAATCAAGTATACGCAATCATATGTCTTTTTCTGGATTAATAATGACATTATTAATGTGCAGCGATTTTCTATACAGCTGCTGTAATTGACCATTATGACCCATTCAAATTCCGAACTAGATTAACATGTTCAAAGATGGATCGTAGAAAACTTCAATACCTTCGCAAGCATATAAGGTACACCTTCTAACAAATTTTCTATGATTTTATATGATTTTTATAAAATCAGCACAGCAACTATATTTTCATTTTTCAAACAGCTTTCAAGGTTTTGAACAGCTGTTTAATTCATTATTTTGGCCTATTTAACAACCACATTTGTTTCTTATGATTGAAAACAGTAAAAATTTACTTCATAAGCTTTCCGAAAAGGTATAGAACACCCAAATCGGATAAACGGTTGATTTTATATGATTTTTTAAAGATTAGTCGAAATCCGTATAAAAAGCTGCGGAAATCATGTTTAGGGTCATTTTAAATTCGAACCAAACCATCAAATGCAACCCATTTCCATGGCTAAAACCCTTATTAAACTCTTGGTAATGGTTAGAAACCTATAACAAATATAATGACCATCGTCCGTAACATTTGGTTTACCTATTAAGGTAACAAAAAACTTATTTTAGACTTCGTTTAACTCTCATTAGCCTTACATTTAAATGAGAGTTATCTTATTATATGTACCTGGCTCGGATCATTACATTGACCCATTTAAGTACCTTGCCTCAATATCTACTAAGTAATAGCGATGTAAATATCCACTCGATATTTATTTCTGAAATCAAACAACTCATCAAACCATTAGTCGATATTGTCAAAAGTGATATTTTCACCTTTTGACCCGTTGGTCTAAATGACCGATAATATTGGCGAGATAAAGCTTATTGCCATCTCGTCTACACGACTCGTTCCGATTTACACTGCACGGTCGTTTTAACTATAATTCACCTCTTAACGCTTTTTGGCCTAATAAGGCTTACGAAATATGTATCTTTCAAAACCAATAATTATTGTCAACAAGTGTCCAAATTTCAATTTTACCCTTATTGGTTATCTTGTTCCGTACGACTACACGCCGGAAACACCATATCTCAACTTTCCATTTGTCTTGTTCGAAATCAAAACAATAAAAGGACATTCTAAACTATATGACTAGTGTAAGCTATACTTACCTCGCATCCGAACTATGCTTTTCCTTTCCTTCTTGATTTGTTTGATCCGCTCCCTCATCAAGCTTCCGCCTAGCTTGTTACGCGTCAAACTATCATCATTCACAAGGTGGTTAGATTAGTCATTTCAATTCACGACTATTCCACCTCACGTATTTTCTATGTCGAAACTACTATTTGACTTTATCATTGGTTAGTTTGACTTTTTAAAAGTCAATTGACTTACCAACATATTCATATGCACATTTGGTTCATTGAACTCACTTAGGCATATTTCATCCGAACTCTTAACAAAAATCAAATTTTTACATACTAACTTAGTAAGCCGCGATTTCATTTAGGCATTTCATATCAACGAAAATTGGCTGTTTTTGGTGACTTGTTTAACCTGTTTACAAGTCTTCAAAAATTATGATTTTTTTATGTGGCGTACCTCTCGGAGGGTTAGCCCTTGAGTTAAAATTTCAAGATCTAACTCTTTACCAAAATTCGTGAAAATTCATTTACTAAGCTGCAATCAGATTCGTCACTTCTGACTGCAGCTTACGGAAAAATTCATTAAAAATTCCTCGTTTATCCGATTGACGAAATTCCAATTGGCGATTCTTTTAATCGCTTAAAACTTTCTACAGTAAGAATTTGAGATCATAACTCAATTCCTAAATTGAGTTATGACATTCGTGATGGGCTGCAATTTCTGTCAGAAAACGTAGCTTGAACCATTGATACGGAAAAATTCATAAAACGCTCGATTTTCGTCGAAAAAATGCGATTCCAGTGGGGTTTTAAAGATATTTCCTGGAATTACATTCTAGACTCAAGAAACACATTATTTTATCACTTTTTGTCCAGGTTACAGCCAATACAAATCGGCTGTAAATTCTGATCAAGAATCGTTTGAATTCAACTTTCAATTTAAGCTTGTTCTTGACATCATAACACTATTTTTTTTTGCAATCAAAACCATAAAAACATCTCATACATGAATTTAGTATCAACAAAAACTTGAGCTAAGCATGATTTCGACATATACTTGTCTAGGGCTTACTCCTAGACACTATATTGTTCCTATTCCATGCAATTAACAAACATGCATCATCAATTTTCAGATTTCCTAATTTCGTGAGATTTTCAAGTTGAGAGTTTTCATCAAATTTTACATACCTTGTAATCCTCTTGTGATGAGGATCAATAATCTATGCTCGAATTTCGTTTTGGACCAGATTTGCACCTCCAATTGAGAGTTTTAGTGAACTTTTCTAGGGTTTGAGAGTGGGGTGTCGCCCCTGCTCATTCTTGATCGACCAGAACCCCCAAATGGGGTGTTTTGTTTTTATTTTTAATTAAAATCAATAATATAAGTTTCAATTTTAACAATATTGGCCCCTCTAATTTGGTTAGTTAATTAAGTAGGGCATAACCTACTTATTTCTAACAATATTCCCCACTTATTAACTAGGTTAAACATTCCTAGTTAAATTAGTGGGTTCGGGAAATCTATAACCAAGTTTATTTCAGGTCCCGTTAACTCGGGCCTTCTGTCACTTTATTTCTTAAAAGCTTTTTATTCACTTTTTGTTTATTATTAGGATTAATTATTTAAATCCTAATATTTACCGGGTAAATTTTTTTTTTTACCATTAACGGTATTTTACCCGTCAGTAATATTAACGTGGTTTGCTTACCAAACCCGTTTTTGGGGTGTTACAAATGTAGCAAGGTTTTTGATAAAACTTATAGCAAATAACAAGATTTGAACACTTTTTCAGAAAATATGAATATCAAATACGAACAGTTTCTGAAAAACACATAAACAACTTGATAAAACACAACAATGTTTGGTTTTAAACAAGGATAAGAGCCATAGCTCTGATACCACTTAAAGGTCCGTTTTTCTTAGAGGATCTATTACGAAACCTAATCCTGTTTATCACGAACACGGTCACGAGTGCGGAATCCACGTGACGGTGCAAACCAAACAAAGCAATGCAAGCAACACAACAGATAACCAAAGATTCATTTTAGATTAAAAGGACGAGAACAACATCAAACATATACACACAATGCTTGAACGATAAACTCTCAGTAGTTGTCTCTCTATGCTCTCATAACTTAACTGTTAAACACACTAAGCTATATATACTGTCCTCAGATGAACCTTGATTGACGAAGGTTAATGTGTGACGAAGATAGAACCTTCGTCACACACAAACAATGATGAGGGTTGAAGGTTCACCAAGCATTGGTTTGACGAAGATAGAACCTTCGTCAAACACTAAACGGTGACTGAATATATGACTAAGTTAACAGAAGACATAAGAAATGACTAACTATAGTTAAACACAATGCACACAAGCATATGTTTAACAAACCTTACAAATACAGAGACAAAACGTCATACTAAGTAGGATCGGAGGATATCCGACTATGTAGACTTGACGGAACTTACAGACTCGATAACAAAAGACTAAATAACATACATCGTAAATAAGACAAAGTTACAGACACATAAATGCACCAACACTTACGCAGGTATAAGACTCTATGTCTGTTATGTTGTGTGTGTTCACATGACCCCATCAATAATGCTAGAAACAACTTTCTAACTATCAATGATTTAACGTCAATCATCAATTATTTAGACAAATCAAATTAATCAATCAATCTTAAACACGTAACATCAGTCAATCAATAATCATATAATAGTAAGCAAGTACTCTAGAGAGTAATGCATTCATATCAACCCAAAATAGTAAAGGAGGGCGTCTAGAACTCATCTGTGAGTTAGCTTCTTATTGTAAGTAAAGTACAATCCAACCTTTAAATGCTTAGTCAAGCTTGTTAAAGATTACATGGAACTTATTAACTTTGTGTTCTTAATACCAACACCAAGTAAGACTTTACGTAGGTGGGTGATGCCACACGCAAAGTGGCTTTGTGTTTGGGCAACATCACGCCCCCAAGTTAAACATTACACTACACTAAGCATTGCACATGACCTACTTTGCACTTAACCATCGTGCGTATGAAGTCTACTATGCTCGGTAGCAAACCAATCGCAAAGTGGCTCATTGGGTGTCATAAATCAAGAAGTGTGAAGTGGCGACCCTAATTCATGACAATGGCGGTTGTTCTTCAAATCCGAGTTATTTAAAGTCAAGATCCTACCTTTATTATTGGAAATGCATTATGATCGACCCAAAAGATCGTTCCTTGCTTTAAACATCAATATCATAACAACTTCTACGTGAATCTTACCTATTTAAGCCCAAACCTTCAAACCAAACTTTTAAAAAACGAGCTTAACCGCGTGCAAAGCACACCTTTTATTGTCTAAGAAAGGTGTGAGCTAAACTCGAGCGATCTCCTCAGCTTCCACAAAAGAATATAGTGTAAAAGACAAGTTGATTTCACTTTCTCTCTCTCTTTAGCTCTCTTTTTTCCTCTTTCTAAGGTTTGGCGAATAATATGAGAGAATGACAAAGGTTGATCCGTGCTTCCTTTTTTTTTTTGAACGAAAAATTTTGATCACTAACAGACCACTGTAGTATCATCGTGCCACCAGCAAAACCATCCGTTCATATCCATCTCCACTAGGCATATCAATAAATATACATCAATTCAGGAGGAAACCCAATAAATATAAGAAAAACCCTCCTGTGAGAATCGAACCCAGGATCTATTGGTCCCAAAACCTTATCCCACCCCTAAGGTACCACTGACCTATAAAGCCATGGGTGATCCCTATTATAGGGTTTTAGGTGGTGTAATTAAGCTTATGCCTTTCATGGTCCTTGTATCACTTTGTGATCCACATTAGTCATTTAACCCACTAAGTCCATCAATCTTGTTTATTTAATTTAAATCATAAAAAATTTGCGTGTAACACCAACCCTCTTATCCATCATGCAGAGCCGGCCCTGAAGGAGGGCGGGGA
>JARYGA010007037.1:0-33325 GCA_030545235.1 Helianthus tuberosus
TTGCCAAAGGCGAGAAGTAAAGCGACCATCACGGTCCGAGATTATGTCAAGAGGTACGCCATGACGGCTTATAATCTCATCGGTGTTTTGGTAAAAAATTACCTAAGCAATTAAGTGATCAAATTAGTTTTGTGAGGTAGTGTGCTAGTAATACTTTGTAAAAAATATGTTGGTTTGTTAATTTGCGAAAACAGTTTCAGGATACGGCTCAGGATATAGAGCTGTATCTGTGATCAAACAATGAGCAAAAATGTAAAGGGTGACACGAGATGTACGAGGAAAGCCCTTGATCAATCTAGATCGCCGGCATAAAACCTCGGGAGCTGACAATCGCAGCTGCCTTGTTCTTCTATTACTTCAAATATCAGGATACAGTGCAGGATATGGCGCAGATCAATGCTAAGTGCTACAACGATTACAAGTGTTGAGTGTTTGTGCGTGATAGAAAGAAAAAAGAAGTGTGAGTTCGAGAGTGGAGAAAAAAAGTGTGTGTTCCTATCGATCTGGCCTCCTATTTATAGTTACAAGTAACAAACTAACTCTCCTATTATTCCGGGATGCTGGGAATATTCCATTCTGAACGTTGGGGGACTCTTTTAACTTGTTTTCCACGTGCTTATTAACTATAAAACCGGGTCTTCAGCTTATATGACCGTTACAACCTCAATAGCATTGACCAGCATCCGATATTCTCGCGGAATATGCCTTTCTTCTATTCTGACCGTTACAAGACCCATTCTTCCACCATCAACGTCCATTTTTCAACCAACTTGAGCGAATCTTCAGGTAGATCAAGTCCTTTAACGTTGGTACCTTGCAACCAAAGAAAATCGTTAGTAACTGCCAGGATACTGCGTCAGGATGTTACCAATATCCTGGTCTGGTATCCTGATCTATACTGCCTCAGGATGTTACCAATATCCTGGTCCGGTATCCTGATCATAAACATCTAACATGAAATCAAGATATAGTGTCAGGATATGGGCTCAGAATTTCACCCATAACAATTGTCCCCAAAAATATAACTGTTGGATATCCTAATTCCAACAGATATATTTTTCAGTCATTCCAATACGTCCGGTAAGGATATCTGTTTTGAAAATTCCTGCATATGTTTGGTTAATCAGCACATAATATGATAAGATTGAAACTACTCCCTTTTTCTGTAGACTTTGCTAAGGTCCCTGTTGTCTTCAATCTTGAGGAGCTTGACAGTTACTCCAATCCTGTCCTGGTAAAAAAAGAATCATCTGTTGCCACCTGCTCTAAGCCCTCCATTGTTGCTACCGAAGGTTTCTCTTATGATGACCTTGGCTTCATGAAATCCATCGAGCCCATGACCTCCTTCCTTAATAAGGTAAATATCCAAATCTTGTATCCCGTACACATATACTGAACCTGTATCCTGGTTAGTTTATCTTTAACGATACCTGTATTTTGCTTTGTAGGGTCTGAATCATCTGGTCATCCTGTGCTTAGAACAATTTTAATTTCCTGCAAGCTTTAGAACAATTTAACAGTTGGAGGTGGAGGGATCTCGTGTTTTTAGGACGAAGCCTTCAACTGTTTATGTAAATATGCTTTAAAAACTTAATTGTGTTCTTGGTGGATGGGTCTCTTTTTTAGATGAAACCAAGAATACAATTAATAATAAACTAACCTTTTAACCTTACATGTTGTTATTTGTTACGCATTGCTTAGTCTGAATTCCAATGTTCCAAACTTAGTGCAATTATTACTTTTTATGAAAATATCTTGATCAGTATACTTGCAAATATCCTATTAAGACTTCCGTCAAATAGGGTTTTTATAACTCAAGCAATTCAGATAAAGTTTTCAGAGAAAGAGAACAGTTCATTTTTATTTTACAAAGTTGGTTTTGAGAACACTTGTTTGACTAGAACACAGTTTCAGTTTTTAATCCAAGTATCATATCCCAAATATTCCAATCAAATATCCTGAAACATATTTTGAAAATACATTTTGAGAATATATCCTAATCAGGATGCTTAAGCTTTTGTCAAACATAGTTTCAAAAACTCAAATGATTTAAATAACGTTTACAAAGGAAAGATCATACCAGGAATAGAGTGTAACCCTATTCTCAAACTTTAATCCTTTTGCAACTCTTCCAACGAAGATGTCCCCTGTCTGAGACACTTAGTGTACTAGGTCCGAGCTTTATCTTTTGAGCTTTACACAATTGCCTCAGTAGGAATGTCCCCTGTGCATAATGTCTTCGAATACTTAGAAATTTTCTGGACATCAGCTGCAACCGTTTGAATTATACTGGAGATAAATCCTTAATGTACTGTAGATAAACCCATAAGTATTCTGGGGAAAATCCTGAATTTTCGTACGCTGCAGGCGAGGGTGTGGAAACCCCAAAACTTAGAAAGGTGAAAACCTTTAATCCTGGGGAAAATCCCAAATTTTCTTGCGCTACAGGCGGGAGTGTATAAACTCCAAGACTTAGAAAGGTGAAAACCTTTAAACCTTAGAGAGTATGAAAATACCCTTTCGTGAGAGAGGGTGATCAATCCTCATATACCTTTAGGATTCAGGAGATAGCCAACAGTGACGAAATTGTCAGCCACTTTTACATGGACTGGTCCCGCCACCTTGAACTATTCCCGAATAACTTGCGCTCCAGGCGGGGTGTTTAAACCCAATTCGGAAGAAAGGTGAATACCTTTAAACCTGTGAAGGGATCAGGATCCCTTATACGTGAGAGAGGGGGCCAATCCTCTAATCTTCCGAAGTATCCTGAGTGAGCATCCTGGAGCTATATCCCGGATCATATACTGCAAAACATCTTTAAACTAAGGTGGGTGTTAGCCTGGCTAACACCCCTCCGATGCTTAAGTCAGTAATAGGTTCAAAACAGCCAATAATATTAAAATTTAACAAAAGAGACAGAATCCATACCATCCTGAGTTAGAATTTAAATTCCATACTCACTTGAAATAGAGCTTTAGGTGTACAACATTCCAAGATCTTGCTAGCATATCCCCTTCCATATTCTTGAGTCGATATGCTCCTTTCCCTGTTTCTGACTCAACTTCATATGGTCCTTCCCACTTTGGAGCTAGCTTGCCATCGGCAGGATTAGTGGTATTTTGAAAAGCCTTTCTTAGCACCCAATCACCAACTCGAAATCTCCTAGTCCTTATATTCTTGTTATATGCTCTGGATATTATTTGTTGATATGCTGCCATCCTTAGCCTTGCTGCATCTCTTTTTTCATCTATAGTATCCGAATCTCGACATAAGGTTTCAGGATTCTGTTCAGGATCCTGTAGGATAGATCTTGCAGTAGGTATCGCCATTTCCGTTGGAATCACTGCTTCTGCTCCAAATACCAAGGAAAATGGGGTTTGGCCGGTTGCATTCTTTATCGTTGTCCTATCAGCCCACAAAACAAAGGGTAATTCTTCTGCCCATCTTCCTTTTTTGGCTCCAAGTCTCTTCTTTAGGTTATTGACAATTATCTTGTTCGAGGATCCAGCTTGTCCATTCGCTTGAGGATGTACCGGAGTCGACGTAATCATTTTGATCCCCCAACTCTTGCAAAAGTCAGTAGTCCGCTTGCTTATAAACTGGGACCCATTATCACAAATGATTTCAGCTGGTACCCCAAACCTGGTCAGGATATTCCTCTTTATGAAGGATACTACTTCTTGGTCTCTAACTTGAACAAATGCTTCAGCTTCAACCCATTTAGAGAAATAATCCGTCATCACTAGCATAAATACTTTTCCTCCCGGAGCTTTTGGTAACTTCCCTACTATATCCATCCCCCATTTCATGAATGGCCAAGGGGAAGATACATGATATAGTGGTTCAGCTGGTTGATGCAGTATGTTATTATGCCTTTGACATGCATAACACCTTCGAGCATATTCTGCAGCATCTTTCCTCATCGTTGGCCAATAATATCCTGTCCTTAATGCTTTCGAGAACAATGACCTACCCCCAGTGTGGTTACCACAATCCCCTTCATGTATATCCTGAAGTACTTCTTTTGCTTCAGGATCCTCCAAGCACCTCAAATACGGTACTGCAAGAGATTTCTTGTATAAAACATTATTTATAATAGTGAATCGTGATACCTTCATCCTAAATGCCTTAGGATTTTCATCTTCGGGGATGTGTCCTTCCTTAAGATATCTCATGATTGGAGTCGTCCAGGATTTAGGATTCTTTTCAGGATACTCTAATCCAGGATCCTGAATAGCCGCTACTTCTTTATCCTGAGGATTCGTTGCAGGATACAAAATATGTAATATTGGTATCTGGGTCCCTTCTGGTATCCTGATTGATGATCCCAGATTTGCTAAGGCATCTGCTTCAGCATTATCCTCCCTTGGTACCTGTTCAAGTATAAAAACATCGAAATATCCTGCTAATTTTTTGAGAATATCGAGGTATTCGATTAATTTCTCACCCTTAACTGCATAGGATCCATTAAAATGGTTAGTAATTAACAAAGAATCAACATACACTTGCAAATTCTTGATACTCATATTCTTAGCTAACTCTAATCCTGCAATTAAAGCCTCATATTTTGCTTCATTATTAGTAGCAGGGAACTCACACCTAATAGCCTGGGGTAATATGTCCCCCTGTGGCGATTTTAGTAGTATTCCCAATCCTATTCCTCTAACATTAGATGCTCCATCAGTATATAATGTCCATGATCCTGAGGATTCTCCTAACTGCTGGACTTCTAGGTCTACTTCATCCTGAATGTCACTACTGAAATCAGCCACAAAGTCAGCTAGAGCCTGCGATTTTATGGCATTCCTAGGTTCATACACTAAGTCATAAGCACTTAACTTTACTGACCACTTAGCCATCCTGCCTGACATCTCTGGTTTCCTAAGCACATTTTTAACAGGATAGTTGGTTTTAACATGAATCCTATGTGTTTCAAAATAATGTCTAAGCTTTGTCGATGCCATAAGTAGAGCTAATATCAATTTTTCTAAATGAGAATACCTAGTTTCAGCATCTAACAAACTTTTACTAACATAATAAACAGGATACTCCTGACCTTCATGGTCTTTTATAAGAACGGCACTTACAACATTCCCTGATACAGCGAGGTATAGGGATAGTGGTTCACCATTTTCAGGCTTCATTAATAGAGGTGCGGTTGAGAGATATCGCTTCAAATCCTGCAAGGCTGCTTCATGCTTTGCTCCCCATTCAAATTTCTTATTCTTCTTGAGGATATCATAGAATTCCTTGCATTTTTCTGAGGATCTTGAAATAAATCTATTCAAAGCTGCTACTCGGCCTGTCAACCTTTGTACGTCCTTCATATTTGATGGTGATTTTATATCCAGGATAGCTCTGATCTGCTCTGGGCTTGCTTCTATCCCCCTTTTTGTCACCATATATCCAAGAAACTTTCATGCCCCCACTCCAAAATGGCATTTAGCAGGATTCAACTTCATGTTGTATCGATCCAGGATATCAAATGCTCCCTTTATATCCTGGAGGTGATCCTCAGCCTTTTTAGATTTCATCACCATATCGTCGATATATACCTCCATGGTGTCCCCCAGCTTATCCTTGAACATCATGTTTACCAATCTCTGGTATGTTGCACCTTCATTTTTCAAACCGAAAGGCATAGCAGTATAGCAATATATACCTGTTGGTGTCATGAAAGCAGTATCCTCCTGATCCGAAGGCTCCATTTGAATCTGCTGAAATCCTGAGGATGCGTCCATGAACGTTAACATCTCATGTCCAGCAGTAGCATCTACCATTGCATCGATATGAGGGAGAGGAAATGGGTCTTTAGGACAAGCCTTGTTCAAGTCCGTGTAGTCTACACAGACTCTCCATTTCCCGTTTTTCTTCTGTACCACAACTACGTTAGCTAGCCATCTTGGAAACTTGACTTCTCTGATCATCCTGGACTTCAACAACCTTTCAACTTCCTCTTGGATAATCGCATTCCGCTCAGGAGCAAATTTTCTTCTTTTTTGTTGAACAGGCTTGAATGATTTGTCAATTCCAAGCTTGTGAGTGATAATGTCTTTGGATATGCCTGTTATATCTTCATGCTTCCATGCAAACGTTGACATCCTGCATTTCAAAAAGTTAGTTAACTGTTCTTCAATATCCTGAGGGATACTGGTTCCTACGAGCACCGAGATATCAGGATTATCCTGATCCAGGATGATTTTCTTCACATCCCGCTCCGAATCCTCCACAATATCCTGGGCCCGCATCTTTAATTGCTATGTTGTACTAGACTTAGTTGAGGATTTCATTGAGGATGAGTAGCATTCTTTCGCTTCCTGTTGATCACTCTCCACCTTGACAACCCCCCAAGGAGTAGGGATCTTGATGCATTGGTGGTATGTTGATGGCACAGCCTTCATATCGTGAATCCATGGTCTTCCCAGTATGATGTTATAGCAGGATAAGGAGTCCATCACACAGAAGCGTTGTATTGAGTTGACCCCTTCAACATATACTGGTAACTTTATCTCCCCTACGGTATTCCTAGCTTCTCCACTGAAACCAACGAGCACAGTTGACTTCGAAGTAATGTCCATCGGAGATACATTCATCCTCTTCAACGTTTCCAGCTGAATTATATTGACAAAACTGCCGTTGTCTACCAGTATCCTGCGTACAAAATGGTTAGCCACATATAAAGTTATTACTAAAGCATCATGGTGAGGATCCTGAACAGTATCCCTGTCATCACTATCGAAAGTGATCACTTTATCAGTTGTGAGGGTAGTCATCCTGACTGGTCTGTCCCCTCTCTCACCCTTAGCTTCCTTTGCATGTCTTTTGGCCGCCGAATACGAAGTCCCACAAATGTCAGATCCTCCTGAAATAAAGTTAATTATCTTGGCTTCTGCTGGGGGTGATGCTGCTCGTTCAGGATCCTTCTCGGGATCCTGCCCTTTATTCTTCTTTTTTCCCAGCAAGTCCTTAAGATACCCCTTGCTTAACAGGTAGCTTATTTCTTTCCTTAAAGCAATGCAATCCTCGGTCATGTGTCCGAAGTCTTCGTGGAAGGCGCACCATTTGGACTTATCCTTCCAATCAGCTTTCTGCTGGTTCTTCCGAGGCCACCTAGTTTTGTCTCCTAAGCCCTGCATAGCATACATTAATTCAGGTATATTAACAGAAAAGCAGTATTCAAATAAGTCAGGATATTCTTCCGGATCCTCGTCTTCAACAGCATTCACTTTCTTGTTATCATTTCTGCCATATGGCCTGGAGCGATATGGCTTATACGAGGTCTCCGATTTCCTGTTAGTTGATTCATAGGTTGAGGTAGAGTTCATCCTCTCCTGCATCTTCTTGTCATCTTCCAGACGGATATACCTCAAAGCCCTGTTACGAGCTTCGTCGAGATTCCTGCAGAGATTCATTACAAGATCCTGATAAAACTGAGAATCCTTTTGTAACCCCATCTTAAAAGCTTGCACAGCTGTTGCAACATCAAGATGTGGGATATCCAAGGATTCTCGACTGAATTTGTTCATATAATCCCTCAAGGATTCCTGAGGCCCTTGAGTTATCCTGTAAAGATCACTGGTTAGTTTCTCAAAACTCCGACTACAAGAAAATTGACTATTAAATAAATTAACCAAATGAGCAAACGAAGTAATTGAGTGAGGAGGAACGTTTAACAGCCATTTTAAGGCTGATCCTGTTAGAGTAGAACCAAATCCCTTGCACAAGCATGCTTCCTTGAGCTCCGGAGGGATAGGGTTAATCTCCATTCTTTCCCTATACTGAGCAATATGCTCTTCAGGATCCGTAGTCCCATCATACAGCTTCATGTTGGGAGTCTGAAATCTTTTTGGGATTTCAGCATCACAGATGGGATATGCAAAGCGAGATATCCTGTGGCTGTCTTGGGATACTTCCGGAATTGGTTGGACCACTCCAGGCACACTGGATATCATGTCCTTCAATTTCTGGAGTTCCCTGGTAAATGCTGACGTCATACCTGCATCCTGCAAAGAGCCATTATTGTTAGTAGCAAGAATATTATTATTTGACACATTACCGTTCTGAGGATTTTGGCCATATCCTGAAGAATATCCTGAACTTCTCGCAGTCGATATTCTGACCGAAGAGGGTATCTCAGGGGTATGATTCTGAGAATGGCTCGGTACGATATTCCCCCTATTATCCTCAGTGTAAACTGCGGAACTGAAGTTCAAATCCCTGGGCTGTATAGGAGTGACAATTTCTTCAGCGGGTCTACTCGAGCTAGCTTTTAAGAGTTGTATTTCTCTTAATAGCATTTGGTTAGTCTCCTGTTGTTGCCTCATTTGTTCCTGCACACTTCCAAATAAAGTCAAAATTTCATCATTAGAGGCTAAAACAGGAGCAGATCCCTGGACACTCCGAGTAGGGATAACATCTTGAGGTTGTGAAGAAAACGGCATCCTTGGAGGAGGTGGTGGAAGCACCGAACCAGTGGTAGCAGAGGTTGTAGCAGACATAGTGGAAGAGCTCATGTTTGATCTTGAGGCCATTGTAAACAATGTGGCAAAACGTTTAGAAAATAGAAAACCGATTAATGATTTTGCAAAGATTTTTAGTAAAAGTAGCACCACTTGCCCCACGGTGGGCGCCAAATTGTTTTGGTCAAAAATTACCTAAGAAATTAAGTGATCAAATTAGTTTTGTGAGGTAGTGTGCTAGTACTACTTTGTAAAAAATATGTTGGTTTGTTAATTTGCGAAAACAGTTTCAGGATACGGCTCAGGATATAGAGCTGTATCTGTGATCAAACAATGAGCAAAAATGTAAAGGGTGACACGAGATGTACGAGGAAAGCCCTTGATCAATCTAGATCGCCGGCATAAAACCTCGGGAGCTAACAATCGCAGCTGCCTTGTTCTTCTATTACTTCAAATATCAGGATACAATGCAGGATATGGCGCAGATCAATGCTAAGTGGTACAACGATTACAAGTGTTGAGTGTTTGTGCGTGATAGAAAGAAAAAAGAAGTGTGAGTTCGAGAGTGGAGAAAAAAAGTGTGTGTTCCTATCGATCTGGCCTCCTATTTATAGTTACAAGTAACAAACTAACTCTCCTATTATTCCGGGATGCTGGGAATATTCCATTCTGAACGTTGGGGGACTCTTTTAACTTGTTTTCCACGTGCTTATTAACTATAAAACCGGGTCTTCAGCTTATATGACCGTTACAACCTCAATAGCATTGACCAGCATCCGATATTCTCGCGGAATATGCCTTTCTTCTATTCTGACCGTTACAAGACCCATTCTTCCACCATCAACGTCCATTTTCAACCACCTTGAGCGAATCTTCAGGTAGATCAAGTCCTTTAACGTTGGTACCTTGCAACCAAAGAAAATCGTTAGTAACTGCCAGGATACTGCGTCAGGATGTTACCAATATCCTGCTCTGGTATCCTGATCTATACTGCCTCAGGATGTTACCAATATCCTGGTCCGGTATCCTGATCATAAACATCTAACATGAAATCAAGATATAGTGTCAGGATATGGGCTCAGAATTTCACCCATAACAATCAGTATAGATTCGAGCGAGTCTCTTCACTCTGAAATCTTCACGAATAGGGAGAAAATGAGCAGATTTGGTCAAACGATCAATAATCACCCAGATACTATCGTGACCTTTAGAGGTACGAGGCAGTTTGGTAATAAAGTCCATGGCAATGCTATCCCATTTCCAAATAGGGATTTTAGGTTGCTCCAAGAGTCCAGAAGGACGCTGGTGTTCAGCCTTTACCTTCGAGCAGGTAAGGCACTTAGATACATAGACAGCAATGTCCCTCTTCATGCCAGGCCACCAATAAGTTGTACACAGATCCTGGTACATCTTGTCGGTACCTGGATGGATAGAGTAACAGGATTTGTGAGCCTCAGTCAAAATGAGCTCACGGAGATTATCGCGATCTGGCACTCAGATGCGATTGAGGTAGTATTGAAGTCCATCAGGTTTTGTTACTAGTTGGTCAATACGGGCACCATGGACTTCCTCGATTATACTACCTTCGTTGGCTGATGAATACTGGGCTTCTCGAATATAAGCATGGAGGTCATTGGAGATACGGATAGACTTAACATGAGTCTTACGACTAAGAGCGTCGGCCACTACGTTCGCCTTGCCGGGATGATAGCGAATTTCGCAGTCGTAGTCGTTAAGTAATTCCACCCAACGTCTCTGTCGCATGTTCCGCTCTTTTTGGTCAAAGATATGCTGAAGGCTCATATGGTCGGTGAAGACCACACACTTCATACCATACAGGTAGTGTCGCCAGATCTTTAACACAAAAATGACTGCACCAAGCTCCAGGTCGTGAGTAGTGTAGTTTTTCTCATGTACCTTGAGCTGACGAGAGGCATAAGCAATAACCTTGTCCCGTTGCATGAGCACACAGCCCAACCCATGGTTCGAGGCATCACAATATACCACAAAATCATCGTTGCCATCAGGTAGAGTTAACACAGGGGCATTACACAAAAGATTCTTAAGGGTTTGGAAGGAGTTCTCTTGCTCGGGACCCCAAACAAAAGACCTCTCCTTTTGGGTTAGTGTAGTAAGAGGAACATCGATTTTAGAGAAATCCGCGATGAACCGGCGGTAATAACCCACCAATCCTAGAAAAGAACGAATCTCCGGCATGGATTTAGGCGTACACCAATTCTTCACTGCTTCAATTTTCGAAGGATCAACGTGAATACCCTGCCTACTAACAATATGACCAAGAAATTGCACTTCGTCGATCCAAAACTCACACTTAGAAAATTTAGCATACAAACGCTCGCCACATAAAAGCTCAAGCATTAGACGTAGGTGATGAGCATGATCAGTTTTAGTCTTAGAATAAATGAGGATATCATCGATAAATACTATAACAAAACGATCCAAGTAGGGTTTACAAACACGGTTCATAAGGTCCACGAACACTGCAGGTGCGTTGGTCAGGCCAAAAGGCATGACTACGAACTCGTAGTGTCCATATCGTGTATGAAACGCGGTTTTTGGAATATCATCTTCAAGAACACGTAGCTGATGATATCCAGAACGCAGGTCAATTTTTGAGAAACAGGGCGCGCCTTGTAGCTGGTCAAACAGGTCATCAATACGGGGTAGTGGATAACGATTCTTCATGGTAAGCTTATTAAGTTCACGGTAATCGATACACATACGAAATGAACCATCCTTCTTTTTGACAAATAGAACAGGAGCACCCCACGGGGAGGTACTTGGACGAATAAAACCTTTGTCGAAGAATTCTTGTAGTTGGCTGGATAACTCTTGCATCTCGGAAGGTGCAAGACGGTAAGGAGCCCTGGCGACAGGAGTCGCACCAGGTACGAGATCAATACGAAAATCAACAGATCTGGGAGGAGGAAGACCCGGCAGATCCTCCGGAAAGACATCAGGGAAATCACACACGATTGGAACATTGTTTATGCTCTTCCCCCTGCCCTTTTGTTCCACCACGTGGGCCAAGAAGGCAGGGTTCCGCTTACGTAAACTTTTGCTCGCTTGTGTGCATGACATCAGCCTTAGTCCATTCGAAGGCCGGTCCCCATAGACATGTAAAAGATCACCGGACGGAAGAGGAAGACGGACAAGATTTTCGTGACACACAATTTTGGCATGGTTCTTACGCAACCAATCCATACCGATAATGACATCAAAACTACCCAACCGCATGGGTATAAGATCAATAGCGAATACGTGATCGTTAAGAATCAAGGAATAATCACGCACGATAGAATTTACAAGAATCGACTTTCCATTGGCGACCTCAACCGAGAATGACTCTGGTAACTTAGCGCGTGTACAGTTTAACAAAGACTCAAATTCTACGGACACAAAGCTTTTATCGGCACCAGTATCAAATAGGATTGAAGCATAAAGGTTATTAACAAGGAACATACCATTGACAACGTCATTGTCATTACGAGCCTGATTTGCGTTAAGGTTGAATGCTCATCCACGAGCGGCTGGCTGCTGATCCTGGTTCAGCTGAGGGAACTGGTTACGGAGGTGGGTAGTATCTCCACACTTGTAGCATGCATGAACATCATTGACTGGCCTAGGGTTCTGCAGAGGTGCTGGAGGGGCAGGTAGTGCTGCCTGAGCTGGGGCTTGCTGAGCTTGCGGTGCAGGGTTAGCTTGACGACAGTAGGGAGTCGTGTGACCATAGCGGTTACAGTTGGTGCACAAACGACATGCAGAGTTTGCCGGATGATGATAGTTGCAAGTGGTACATCTAGGATGAGGCCCAGTGTATTGCTTCTTAGCTTCGGGAGCAGCAGGGTTAGCAACAGTAGTAGCAGGAGCAGGTTTTGCAGCAGGGTTAGCAGTTGGGACAATAGCATTGCATCCTGCACCCTGAGACTTTCGTTTCTTGTTCTTGCTGCCACTAGGCTGCTGGGTCACTTGGTTAGCGGAATTTGAAGGTGCAGGGGTAGCAAACTGCTTATCACGCACACGATTGTTGTTCAAACTTGCTGCCAAACGATAGACTTCTTCGATAGTCCCCAACTGAGCTGCTTCGATAGAATCACGCATTGCAGATGGTAGGCCGTTGATGTACTTGGTTATCATCCGCTTAGGAGTCGAAACCAAGTGAGGAACGATGAGACTCAACTGCTTACGAGTAGTATACGCCAGGTTGTCATCACCAACTTGCTTTAGATGCCAGAATTCTTCTTCAAGCTTCAACTGCTCATGGGGAGGGCATAACTCAAGCATCATTAGTTCTCGCACCTCAGCCCATGGAAGAGCATAGGCTTCTTCATTTGAATGGATGTTCCTCTCATTCGACCACCACTCCAATGCTCTGCCTTGGAACATTCTAGTCGCACTCCTAGTTTTCAGATGGTCTGGGCACTCGTTGTTAATGAAGGTAACTTCAATGCTGTCGAACCACTCGAGCATAGCAATCACCCCATCACTGCCCGTGAAAGACTTAGGGCTGCAAGAGATGAAATGTTTGTAGCTGAACTTAGTAGGTTTCTGTTTCTCAGCCTTGGAGTCCACAGAGGATGGAGGAGTGTTTGATCCCTGAAGCTCAGTGAAGATCTTTGGCATGACTCGGGCAATCTGGTCAGCCATGAATGACATCATCTTTTTCTGAGACTTCTCTCTGGATCTCCTGAGGGTATCAGATGTTCTACGAGCAGACATCTACAGATCCAACAAACGGGATCGTATAAGTCTAAATTATGAATTCCTCACAACATAGACTACTCACACGATAGACTTAAGAATCCAGATTGAACCACCTCAAAATTCACGACCTTCACATGGCACGTTGTACGAAGTTTGGTCAACATGCCAAAAACGCTTATATATAGGAAGTACCAGCGGCGTATCCACCACGCTTCGGACACATCGCCTGGCCTCGTACTCGGTGTCATGCTACATGTCACTTTTACCCCACATCGTCATCATCATCATCATATGTTCACATAGATTAATAGATTACCGTAGATTACTCATAGATCACTCAATTATATCACATAGAATGCTCAAAATAAATAATCATAGAATGCCCAGATAGATTAACATAAATCATCTCATAAATTGACATAGATTACATTGATAGATTATCATAGCTTGCTCAAGTAGATAGTTTAACATAGACTAACCAAGTAAATGATCATAGATTAAACCAACAATTCAAGGTGGTTTAACATAGTTTAGCTCAAAATAGATTATCGCGCTAAATTATCATAGATTAGAATGATTAGATTAACCATAGATCATGTTAGAATTCTCATAGATTACATAGACTTTCCATAGTCATTCCATAGATTGTGTAGATGTTCCATTGCTTATACAGATGTTCCATAGATTTCAGAGACGTTCCATAGATTCATATACGTTCCACAACGGTCTGCAAACACTAAATCTCACATGGCACTTGGTACAGAAGTTGGTAATATGCCGGAAGCACTTATATATAGGAAGTACTAGCGGCGTATCCACCATGCTTCAGACACACCACTTCTGTCCCGTACTTCCATGTCATCTTAGTGTTTCACACCACCACAACACATCATACCATAGACGATCAATGTTTACCACATAGATTACACATAGAATAAAGCTTCGTAAATTTAGTTTGATCTAAGATTAGAATTAACGTTTTAGGTTGCGGACAACGTGCAACTTTGCGTAAAAATGTTTTACAAATAAACGAAGAATTAAGTTCAAAACCTCGTAGATAAAACCACTTTCACAAAATTCAAGATAACATAAAAACGAGACAGGCTCTCAAAACACAGGATTTGTTCCGGGTAGAGGAACGGCGACTAACTAAAGTGATTCGAACTCCTTTCGAATTGAGGTAACGTGTCTTGACTTGCTTAGACAAATACGTCATCGATGTTAGGCCTACGATATTCATCCTTTTAGTCATTCTGCGCACTTAACTGATTGGCAGTTACGAGACTTTGGAGAGACATTAAATCATCAAGGAGTAGGACTAGTTATCAAGGTCTGAGTTTCACCTCTAACTTGACAACATCGTACCCTAAAGGTTGTCGGCTCTTATCCGCAGACAAGACCTTCCAGAATAATATGTTGATTTCCCATCAAGGTTCGGATGTCACTCCTATCCTGTGGGTAACTCTCGTGCCAAAAATAAACACTGTGTAACAGTGTCTTTATAGTATAAAGTGTATATTATAGCAGCCTTAGGAAAGGCATGTAAGTTTAAGAGGAACATGGGCTGCTAGGAAGCAGATACGGTAGAATGCATAAGTCTTAAGCAACAAATAAGAGTCAAGTTCCTAGAACTATAGACTAGGGCAAGTATTCCTACTTATCCTAATCCCCTATAGTTATGGCTCTGATACCAATCTGTCACACCCCAACCGATGGCAGAAACATCGGGGTGCGAGCACTAAGCGTTCAGATTGCTCAAGAGAATTCCACAACACTAGATATTTCAATAGAATTAAGTAGATTTCACAGCAATTGTCTAGAATCCAAATATCTCAAAATATCACATTACAAGACATCAAATCATAATTGTTCGAATTGTTCCAAGACTAGTTTAGCTAACGTGACGTTTCTAGGCATCTCCTATCTTGATTTCCAAAAGTTCCATAGCAACCTATCAGCCTGCAACATGTATTAAAATATCAATACAAAAGTATTGGCGAGTATACAAGTTTGATTATAGCATAATAGATTAAAACAACTCATATCCACAATGTGAGTAATAAAAATAGTTTCAGCCGTGCAAATGTCGCAGTCCACACAGTGATAGCCCAAGTATCCCGATGCTTTGTTGTTTACCTAAGACTCAAGGTAAACTAGAATCCTCCTAACAATACCCCCCGAGAATAATGGGAGAGGTGCATCTTTCTATAGCGCTACTATTGTTAAGGCGGAACTACACACTCTGGATTAAACGTCACATAGCACAAAGAGTCAAGAATCAAGAATCACAAGTTTCACGAACACATAGGATAGAGTAAAAGTTTCCAAAGATTCAAGTTTAAGTTTCATAGAATACATGTTACACCCCAAAAGTTTAAAGTAAAAGGGGATCGAGTATACTCACAGTGATTGCTCAACAGTCGCAACTGTTATTGGATCAAAGGGAGCTCTTTGGGGTTTAGCCTGATTAGATTACAATAGGATAAGCCTCAGACAGAGTATCATGGTAGAATAGAATGTTTAAGCAGGCCTTGGATCGGCTGACTGTCCGTTCGGATGGTCAGTCGATCGGCTAGCCTAATGACTATTGGCTGCCCGATCGGACAGTAGTCCGATCGGCTAGCCTAATGTGATTAAATGGCTTCCCGATCGGTCGGTAGTCCGATCGGCTAGCCTAATGTGATTAAATGGCTGCCCGATCGGTCGATAGTCCGATCGGCTAACCTAGTGTGACTAATGGCTGCCTGATCGGACAGTTGTCCGATCGGCTAGCCTAAGGTGGATGATGGCTGACCGATCGGTCGGTAATCCGATCAGCTAGCCTGTTGTTTCTTGTTTACTAGCTTCCGTAAAATTTCTAAGTTTAAAACTTAATGGTGACGTCACGGCACGTATTGAGACAGCAGTAACTTATCGTTTAACAGCCATTCTAGTTGGTCGGGAACCACCCCAGTTCAATCAGTGGTCTGTTTGTGACGGGTTTATGTCGGAATCCATCCCGTGAACATCTTAATCAGTGAACAACCGTTCCTAAACCAACTCTAGACCACCGATCAGGTCTACAGCTCGTTTAGTTATGTTTATCACCGAAATAATTCAGAATTTTAAAGAAAAGATGAAGATCAACCCAAGTTTTACATGAAAAGTATAGATTTATCTTAGATTTAGTGTAGAAACGTATGAAATATCTTAGATCTGAGCTAGATCTTGCTCAGAATGACATTACTTGATAGTTTGTACAACCACCATGATGACATCATTCTCAAGATCTCAGATCTGAGAGATTTCACGGTGAAAAGTGTGATTTCCGGTGAGAATCACGTAGAGAATGATGTGTAGAGTAAGAAAGTACAAGATTCTAGCTTAAAACGTACCGAAATCGATGAGGAAATGGAGAAATAGTGTGCGCGTGCGTCTGGTTAGGTCAGAGCTGTCACATCACTTGAAATGGTGATGTGACAACCTATTTATAGGGGAAGATGGGAAGGAAGGGAAGTGGTTCGGCTGGGGTGCCGTTCGATCAGCTGGCCATCCGATCGGCTGGTTATCCGATCGGCTGGTCATCCGATCGGTCGGCCACTCTGGCCAACCCATCCTTTCGCGTTTCGTTTCTGATTCGCTTTTCGCGTAAAGTTAGGCGTTGCGTTGTATAGCAAATGAATTAACTAGTTTATAACATACTCATCGAGAGTTTTCAAGATTAATAGATTCCGCCAGTGACAAGGCTCCAGTCTCTCGTTTAACCAAGAATCAAGCTTCACGAGTCTAAGGAGTCAAGCACCAATTTGAGTCTCAAGGGTCAAGAATCATCGTTTCCCAAACATCAAGAATCGAGCGTCCAAGTATCAAGTATCAAGAATCAAGAGTCTAAGTATCAAGTATCAAGAATCAAGAGTCTAAGTATCAAGTATCAAGAATCAAGAGTCTAAGTATCAAGTTAAGTCATAAAGATTCAAGTATCTAGATTAAGTATCAAGGGTCAAGCATCATGAGTCTAGTATCTGTATCAAGTCTCATAGTTTATGTTTCAAAATCAAGCATATCTAGGTTAAAGAATCAAGTATCATAGTTGTTAAGCATCAAGTGTCACTAAGATTCACACCAAGATTTCCAAAGTATCAACATCACAAGGTCTAAGGCTGACAAATTTACAGGAGTTCAGGGGCTGATCTTGCCAAGTGTCTAGAGTCTAGGGACGCTGGGCGTTACAACTAGCATGGTGTAACACCATTTCGAGGGTCAAAATTGCGTTCACATTTTGCGGAGTATGGATGTATAGAACAAACACCTCCTAAGGAAAAAGTTTCGGTACAATATTTTCCATATATCCAACCATTTATTACAATTTACCTTGTCAGGTTTTCTACAGGAATGGCAATATATTCAATCGGTAAAACGAGACGAGTAATCCTCACGCACACCGATGAAAGCCGAAAAAGATGCTCCTTTACTTACGAGCGAGCACACATGCGCTAGCTGTCGCATGCTCCTCTACATACGAGCACGTAAGTCGCCATCCGCGCATGCTCCTTTACATACGAGCACGTAAGTCGCCATCCGCGCATGCTCCGTTACATATGAGCATTTAAGTCGCCGGCAGGCGCATGCTCTTCTACATACGAGCACGTAGGTCTCCATACGAGTCTGATGCTCTACATACGAGCACGCTAGTCTCCGTGCGAGACTGCTGCTCTACATGTGAGCACGTAAGTCGCCATACGCTCATGCTCCTTTACATACGAGCACGCCAGTCTCCGTGCGAGACTGCTGCTCTCCATGTGAGCACGTAAGTCACCATAAGCGTATGCTCCTTTACATACGAGCACGCTAGTCTCTGTGCGAGACTGCTGCTCTACATATGAGCACTCCAGTCTCTGTGCGAGACTGTTGCTCTACATGTGAGCAAGTAAGTCGTTATACACGCATGCTCCTTTACATACAAGCACACTAGCCTCCATGCGAGACTGCTGCTCTACATGTGAGCACGTAAGTCGCCATACGCGCATGCTCCTTTACATACGAGCACGCTAGTCTCCATGCGAGACTGCTGCTCTACATATGAGCACGTAAGTCGCCATACGCGCAGGCTCCTTTACTTATGAGCACGTAAGTTGCCATACGCGCATGCTCTTTTACATACGAGCACGTAAGTCGCCACACGCGCATGCTCCTTTACTTACGAGCGAGCACATATGCGCTAGCTGTCGCATGCTCCTCTAAATACGAGCACGTAAGTCGCCATACGCGCATGCACCTTTACATACGAGCACGCTAGTCTCCGTGTGAGACTGCTGCTCTACATGTGAGCACGTAAGTCACCATACGCGCATGCTCCTTTACTTATGAGCACGTAAGTCGCCATACGCCCATGCTCTTTTACATACGTGCACGTAAGTCGCCACGCGCGCATGCTCCTTTACTTACGAGTGAGCACATATGCGCTAGCTGTCGCATGTGCTAATCCAGGAACCGGCGAGTTTGACTGAGCCTCGGTCCTGAAACGACGTGTTCGGTGCGTTTATTACGACTAAGAAAGGAGTAGAAGATAGACACAACACCAAGCAGTCACTTATAATCTGGTCTCTAATGATTATTCAACAAGTTACAGCACCACGAGACCAGTTGGACAGCATCTCCCCTCCGGGACCAAAAGCTTGTCCAAATGGGAACCCCACTTCCCTATTTATAGACAACTACCTATGTGTCCATCCGTCCGGATGGACCTTTACATTTCAGAACCGTGTCCAACTAATCCTGTTGAATCGTCTTTAAAACTTTGAAAACCTTGAGCCGTGTTTGAATATTCTGCAATTTTTAACTTTTCTGCAACTTCAATCAGGTATCTTGAAATCTAACAATAGATTCCCCATCGATTGATGATTCGGGTTTGCTTTTGTCAGTATAAAGCACTAATTCCCCCTGGAATGAATCTTCAGGTCTTTTGCACAGTTCACGACTCTCCTCTGATTTGCTAAACTGCAACCTTCACGAACAATCACCAATTTGCAACTAATCAATGCAGCATCCTTTGTTTCAACTTTAACCGCATCCGAGCTTAGTTTTTGATATGTCATGTTACCAACACGCTCTCGCATTCCGCTTGATCGATCTAAGAATGTACAAAAATTCAACCTGCAATTGATAGAAACTTCAAATCTGTGATTCCCCTTGAAGATCTGATATCCCATTTACCGTGATCCACGTTAACGCACCATAATAATGACAGATCCGTGTAAACGGTATTCTCCACAATCAGCAAATCTTCATCGGAAAACAAATCATCTGGTAATGTAATCTGATCTCTGAAGCATTCGTCCACAATTAGATTCATCTCCTCGGATAATCCAGATCTCAGAAGCTATCATCCACGATCACTCTCAGATCTCCGATGCTTTCGTCCACGATAAGATATCAACACCTCGGATCATCTTGATCTCGGAAGCTTTCACCCACGATCAGATTCAAATTCCCCCTGACAATCTGAAGTCGAGACTACCCGAATACTGTTGCAGTGTCACGAATTTCAAAAATGCCGGAATTTCAACATATGACATCGAAATTTTTATTCCCCCCTCATTTTTTGCAAATTCTGACGTATCTAACACTTAATTCCCCCTCAAACTGAGCAATTCAGTCCTCTTTTATCTGTGAAAAACTCGACTATGCCGAAAATATGACAATTTTCCTCAAAACGTCGGTTTTTCATCATTGCGGATGTTACGATTTGGCCCATAAATAGTCAGATACCCTGAATAGTAAACATTCTGCACCAGTATCATGACTACCCCACTAATTTTCACAATCCATGATTGCATCATCAAATATGTTCACTAAAGCCCCAGACGGTGTCCCCGAACAACCCAGCTTGGTCGTTAAAAACCCAAAAAAATTGTCAATCACCAATTTTTTTTCTGGAGACTCACCTCGTCATTGCGATCAAAAAATGCCTTTTTTTAGGCATTTGATCATCTGGTCGAATGGCATGCTGTCGGATGGTCATCCGATCGGAGGGTCATCCGATCGGAGGGTCGTCCGATCGGATGGTCGTTCGATCGAATGGCATATAGGAACAAACTTGTGTTTGTGGATCAGATGGTCATCCGATCGGATGGTCCTTCAAATGAAAAACAACTGATCTTTCAAACATCCAATAGTGACTTGGATCGGATGGTCATCCGATCGGAGGGTCGTCCGATCGGATGGTCATCCGATCGGATGGTCATCCGATCGGATATGTTCTAACACGTCAAGAACACTCCGAATCACGTTTTTCGATCCAAAATCTTTATTTGTGTGATTTGCATGATGAAACTTCATAGGATTGTGCGCGAATCAATTCCGAACAGATTGATGTCTTCAATTGACCTTTATGTTGATGATTTTCTCTGTTTTAACATCAAAACTCCTGTTTAACCCAAAATTGATGAGCTTTGGGTGATTTAACTGACTGTTAGATCGATTAAATCGGTACCGTAGCTCTGATACCACTGCTAATCCAGGAACCAGAGAGTTTGACGGAGCCTCGTTCCCAAAACGACGTGTTCGGTGCATTTATTACGACTAAGAAAGGAGTAGAAGATAGACATGACACCGAGCAGTCACTTATAATCTGGTCTTTATTGATTATTCAACAAGTTACAGCACCACGAGACCAGTTGGACAGCATCTCCTCCCAGGGACCAAAAGCTTGTCCAAATGGGAACCCCACTTCCCTAGTTATTGACAACTACCTATGTGTCCATCTGTCCGGTCGGATTGTCATCCGGCCGGATGGTCATCCCTCCGGATGGACCTTTACATTATCAGACTGTGTCCAACTAATCCTATTCTATACAATATTCAACACACGCTCTATCTAGCTATTCGCACAGTGGCAGACGTACGAAATATGCACCAACAGCATGCTCCTGTACATACGAGCACGTAAGTCGCCATACGCGCATGCTCCTTTACATAGGAGCACGCTAGTCTTCGTGCTAGACTGCTGCTCTACTTGTGAGCACGTAAGTCACTATACGCGCATGCTCCTTTACTTATGAGCACGTAAGTCACCATACGCGCATGCTCTTTTACATACGAGCACGTAAGTCTCCACGCGCGCATGCTCCTTTACTTACGAGCGAGCACACATGCACTAGCTGTCGCATGCTCCTCTACATACGAGCGCGTAAGTCGCCATACGCGCATGCTCCTTTACATACGAGCACGCTAGTCTCCGTGCGAGACTGCTGCTATACATGTGAGCACGTAAGTCGCCATACGCGCATGCTCCTTTTCTTATGAGCACGTAAGTCTCCATACGCGCATGCTCTTTTACATACGGGCACATAAGTCGCCACGCGCGCATGCTCCTTTACTTACGAGCGAGCACACATGCACTAGCTGTCGCATGCTCCTCTACATACGAGCACGTAAGTCGCCATCCGCGCATGCTCCTCTACATACGAGCACGTAAGTCACCATTCGCGCATGTTCCTCTACATATGATCACGTAAGTCGCCATCCGCGCATGCTCCTTTACATACGAGCACGTAAGTCGCCATCCGCTCATGCTCCTTTACATACGAGCACGTAATTCGCCATCCGCGCATGCTCCGTTACATATGAGCACGTAAGTCGCCGGCAGGCGCATGCTCTTCTACATACGAGCACGCAGGTCTCCATACGAGTCTGCTGCTCTACTTACTAGCATCTTAGTCTCCATGCGAGCCTGCTGCTCTACATACGAGCACGAAAGTCGCTATACGCGCATGCTACATTACTTATGAGCATGTAAGTCCCCCACGCGCACGTATGCTCCTTTACTTCAAGCATGTATGTCGCCCACACGCGTATTTTGCTCTACATACGAGCACGAAAGTTGCTATACGCGCATGCTGCATTACTTATGAGCACGTAAGTCGCCCACGCGCGCGTATGATCCTTTACTTCAAGCACGTATGTCGCCCACGCGCGCATTTTGCTTTACATACGAGCGCGTAAGTCGCCCACACGCGCATTCTTAGTTTCTTACGAACACGCTTACAAAATATAAACTGCACTACAAATGCACGCACCACTTTGGGTATACGCAAAAACACATTGGCTTCCACATCATTACCCTGACCCGACTTTACGCCAATTCTCATTTGCGATAACTTGCACAAAGTGGATTAACACGTGCAAATATTGTAGACAACAGTTTATAAAGATTTAAACACCAGGTATACGTTTTCCTCAAGGCTTGAGAGACGCATACTTGAAAATCATCCGAAGGGAAGGCACTCATCTAGTCCAGAATTCCACCCACTTGCCATTCGCGCATGGGAGCAACACTGGACTGGGGGACCTGAAGGGCTATGGTCCCAAATGCTACATAAGTCATACGTGTGTTGGGCCCTAACCACACTTAACCGCCAAAACTCAGCCTGTTCCAAGACTCATGCACAAGACCTAACCATGTACGCACAACCTGGACAAACTCATGGTAATGCGCCAGTATAAATAGCAACTGCCTACAACCAATCAGCGTGCGCCATGTTTGCCCAACCAATTTCCACAATGAACAATCGTAGGATATTCACTGCTCCACTATCTCTACTCACAGCTGAAGACAGATGCAACATGCGTGGCCAACAACTTTCCTGCACCCGGGCGACAGGTAAGCCTAAAACTCAATCTTTTCTTTCGAGCACTCTTAACAAGTCTAGTACTGCTCCCACGCTTGCACGCGGGAGCAGCACTAGACTGGGGACATGATGGGGTATGGTATTAGACCCAACCCGGACGACCGGACATATCCGTTACTTATCGCTTTTTATTATAATATTTATTATTATTGCGTACTAACCCTCGAAGCCTAGCGCGTTGTAGTTTACACTACACTAGGTTGTGGGCTTGTAGAGATAACCCCTAACTAGGCCTGACCCATTGAGGTTAGGGGATGCCCATATCTTCTATATAAAGAGGTGTTCACCTCATTATTAGGACACAAGATACGAAGCCGCCACACTTTTGTTGCTGGAAATAAGAGATTCTTCTCTTACCGGCCATCTCTATATCCCCATGTTTCTCTCTTCTCCATTGCAGATCTAGGTTCAAGAGGAAGAAAAAGGTGTAATTATCCATCCTCTCAGAGAAAGCGATCCAATCATCCCGGCGGTGATTCCGTCTTTCAACAGGTGTGAATCTTGTTTTTGTTAAAACCTGTTCATTTTTGTAGGTGTCTTTCTTGTTAAAAATATGTTCTTCTTTCGGGTTTTCTAGCCTAAGATTGATCAATTATTGCAGCTGCTTGTCATCTATGGTTTTACTGTGCAAGAAAACATCATATTTTGAGTAAAATTTTAATTTTTTTATCTATATGGTTTGCAGCTTAGATTTGTGTATCAGTTATTGCAATTGCTCATGGTGGCGACTGTTTAGTGGTTTTGGATCTTTACAATACAGGTATGCCTCTTTTTGTTTATATTTGAATTGATTCTTTAGACCTAGGATAATCAAACTTGAAGTTATTCGTATCAAGTTTAAATCTTTAATCAACTGGTTGGTGATTCTTGAAGTGATCTAAAGAACCTTTTAGTGGGTACCCCTTTTGCCGTGTAAATCTTTGTTTCAACATGATTCAAGAATAGCCAAACTGAGCCACCTATTGACTCAGCTTGTGTTACTTATGTCGTTACGTTGACTCGTGTAGACATGCACCTTCTGTTTTGGGGTTTTAGGAGGTGATTTTAACACGATAAAAATGTTTCATACACATAAGGTAGAACATATGTTATTTACGTGTAGTCGTGTAGACAATAAAAAACAGATTTAAAAGAAACGAGTCAAAATGGGTGAAAGGATCAAACGGGTCACAAAATCACCTTAAGTGTATTCTTAATGTACAAAACATCCTAATATATTTGGTTTGGTATTATTATCATACTTTTATTTGCCACATTAACTTTTTATAAGAAAATGAAAAAAGGTTGGGCAAAAGTTTTCTGTTTGGACCTCCTATACATTCTACTTGCTAAAAGTCATCACAGTACTTTTTGACTTGTTTTAAATTCTTTTTTTTTACTAGAAACAAAAAAGAGTTTGATAAGTAGGTATTTTACATCAACAGAATTCGCATCATTCTTTGTTTTCAAAAGGCGATATCAATAGTGTTTGCCCTCAAATGTCAACATACGCTAAGTAATGATCTTTTAGTATTGCAAACAAAAGCCCATATTACATGCTCTATCCAAACAAGTAAACATATCTATTGTCCGGTATCTTACTTAGGCGATGGTTGTGTCTCTATTGTGAATGCAAGCTCAAATATCAAAATGAAGAACATATATTGCAGTCCTGGTCATGGAATCAGGTGTATTTTGATCTGTAAGAATTAGATTAATGACATGAATAATAATTAAAGCAGGGAATAGTTAGCCTTGCAAGTATTTTGGTATATGCAGCATAGGAAACTTAGGTAAGGATAGTTCTGCAGGAATCGTCTCAAGAGTAGTCCTGGATACTACAATCCTTAAAGGCACTACGAATGGACTCAAAATTAAGACATGTCAGGTACTTTCATTTCTAAAACCATAAACTAAACAGGGTTATTTGTGAGCTTAAGAATGTGGTAGTTAAACCATGAATTAAGAACTAAAAATATAGTTAAAGTCGTAACTACTCGTAAAAAAGTCTGTTGAATTTTCAGCTCACTTCCTGATTTTTACAGGTTTTCTAATAATCGTATAAAATCCACCGGATGTGGGTTTTGGTTATATTATATATCATTAGAAAACTCTGTAAGTCTAATTTCTTCAGATTTTTAGTGTAAAATACACTAGGATTATGTAAAATAATTTCCAAGTTTATATGTAAAATAATAAACTGGGATTATGTGGTTTTAGCCCAAGTGATTTATTTTATTGAGTGGAGTAGTTGGCAAATTTCACTTAATCAAGGTATTATGAGTGATGCAGTTGATTAATAAGTAAATGTTGAATGACGCTGTTTAGATCAGATCTTTTGGAGCCAAGTTTTGTCACACTTGTTTAATGGACAATGACTATTCTAATGAACACTTTCGGTAATCCATCAAGGGAGCGTGCGTAGCTTCTCTACTACAAGGTATTGGTGTTTTACAATATATTTGAGTGAATGCTTACTAAATATGGTTTTTATTTCTGCATGGGTCAGTGACACTTTCTGTAGAATTAGTATCAAATAAAAAAAATATTTGGTGTGTCCTTTATGACATATGTCCGACTAATAGAGACAATATGCGTTAACCGTATAAACTATAATAGAATGCCACATAATAGCCGGGATTTTACCCAAACTGAGTTCATCTCAAAATTAAGTCCAAGAAACAAACCGCATATCGGTCTGCTCTTGGGTTGGTCCCATGTCGGGTTGCCAGGTTATTTAAAAGTCAAAACCGAACTTGAACCCAAAATTTCTTTAAACTTGAAACCAAAAACCTGATCAATTAGATTATGGAGTGGGTCAGTCTAAGTCTTTTCAGGTTGGGTTGGTCTGGGGTCGAGTCAGGACTGAATATGGTTTTTTTAGGCCAAAATGTTTCACATTTGGGTTTATACATGGGCTAGTTCGAACCTGTTTTGACTACCAAATTTATGACCAGGAACCGAACCGAGTATGCATAATTGGTCCATTTCAGGTCTTTCTCAGGTCGGGTCATGGGTGTTTGGGTTGCTAGATTCAACCAAAATCTTGCTCAGCCCTACAAATGAGGCCGTTGCAAGCCAAGGGCCCAAGCTTTGTTATCGACCATGTGAATTAGTACTGCATATTTGTCTTTGTACCAGTCATTTTGGTAAATTTATAGAGATCTAATTTAATTATTGGTAAATGGATTTATTAGTCGTATTATGTTTTTTGTTCCAATTTTAGGCGCTTAATAGGATACGAAAATGTTAAATAATCACAACCATTGTGGATGAAAATTATGAAATGTTGGTAATGGTAGATTATGAGTACAAGAATTTGATCCAGCTAAAACATTAGTTTGAGTATGAAACCGGAAACAATACAAAAGTACAATGGCGTGTTTGTCTATTTTTTTATAAATTAATATAGTTTGTCTACGACTTCAATATTTTATAAATATTGATCATGCTTTAATGTAGGATCAACCTATTGGATAATGGTATATGCAGAAATTAGACCTCATGCATGAAATAACACCTTTTGAGTGATTGACATGCCGTACGTACGTCTTAAGTTTCAGAATAACAATCCATTCATTAAGTTTACGGAAACCCACAACGTCCGTAGTAATATATAAAACTATAATTTATGTGTTCAATAAAAATATATAAAACCATATTTCTCTAGCTGGATTTTGTTATTTTACTCATTTTGCTCTTGCTCGGTAATAACTATAAGTAAATTGATTGACATTGCACAAGTGTTATGTTTACATGATAAGAATCTCATTAATGATATATTTTGTTTAAACTGTTAATATTGCTGAGACGAGTAGATTGCATGCTGATAAGGAGGTGAAATTCTATGATAAAACTATTAAAGAGCTTGAATGCCCTTGAGAACCAGGTGAGCAAAAAAAGTAGTTAATCTGTCCCATGAATGTTTTAATATTTCTTTTGGGAAACTTTACAACTTACATAACCTCTTCGTTTGTTGTCATGATGATATATAGTCCATTTGAAATTGACTCATGTTTATTGTGATTTTAAGGTTGACACGGTCAAAGGAGAGGAGTTTGATTACACTTGGGGTAGAAGGTTGTAACCCACTCCCCTATTTGTAATATAATCTAATGCAGGGAGCCAGGGACATAAGGTTTGGATATGGGACAAGGTGGTACTTACTGTGGAGATGAGGAGGATGGGCTCGATGAGAGAGTTGGGCCAAGTACATGTGGGCAAGATGAGCAAGCTTAAAAATTTGTGAGTGAAGATTGTACCAAAGTTTTGATTTTTGGAAGCTTTTGATTAATAACCAAGCTGCAATTTGAGTTTTGTATCGATGAGTTCGTCACCTGGAAGTGGAGACACGACAGTCATCGAGGCAAGCGGCGTCCGAGGTGTCGAGCGAGACCTTAGGTCCGTAGCTCTAGATAAAATTGAAGTCGTAGAATTGTCTTAAGTAGTCTAACTGGTGTAAATCTTCTTTTTTATTAAATCTATTTAGTATTTTTTTGGTTCTTTCTCTATATCTTTGTTACAGGTTCCAGCAGCTCTGTTATATATTTTATTTGTTTTGCCTATACAAATAGATTGTCAACGAGCTTCTTAGCGTAGCCTCTTAGTATTTTTGTTTATATAGTTCATTTAAGTATAAGTTTGGTATAAGTAATTATGACTCAATTTATGTTACATTATTATATGTGATTTAGTTAACATGTAGATGTAGATTGAGACAAATGAAAATGAAGATCGACATCTAAAGGTGAATAGGTTATTTTTTAATGATAAATGATTTCATATCGTCATAATTACTAAATGTATGTGACCGCAATCTTTCATACTAGGATTCGGACCTAAGGGGGATAGTGTATTTTTGGTTACACTACAAATAGGTTGTTGATTCCCGGACGCCATGACATTAGTCCATGATGCCAGCAAACCGGATTTCTTTCTCGCAATGTCATGTAACTCACATTGGCTTGAAATTTGTGCTTAAAATTACCCCGCCGCGAAGAGCATGTGCTTATATACACACACTACGAAGAGCATGTGCTTATATACACACACTACTTATACATGTTTATTTTTTATCATTTAAAGTTTAAATTCTGAACCAACCTCATATTGTAGATTCTGTTGTAGATTCCGCTGCAACGCGCGGGTTCCCTACTAGTTAATTAATTATAAATCATATAGTTTAGTATTAACCATGTGATAAAGTTCATGTTGACGAGTTAATAAAATAGCACGTTGTAACGGGTCGATTTTGAACAAAATACAATTAAACAAAAATAAGATAAAAACTAATTAAAAAATACAATAATTTAATCTATTTATTTATTTTAAAAACTTAAACGGTTTAAAAACTATCTATTTAGTAATTAAAAACCAAGAATAAAAGCCTAAAAAAATAAAACAAAATAAAAAGGCTTTAATGACTTGTTCGTCTATACTTCGATAGCTTGTATATTATCAAATACAACTCTTTTTATATTAAACCTTATACTGAGATTTTAAAACATCACATTTAAAAGTTATAAATGGATAACAAAAAAAGGTTATGATTGGGCCGCTTGTTAGAATTTTGTTGATGTGCTAAATACTATCTACTTAAAAACTAAACTTGAACTAACCTAGACACTCTAGTTAAACTCTAGACACTCCTAATACTAGACCACAAGACATGCAAGTGTACCTATCAGCTGGATTAAAGCCTAATGGAAGTTTGGATATCGAACCCAAGAGACACTAGCAATACCTAAACCAGACTTCGGCTACGAACTAAACGATGTTTAAAAGATTTGATTTGGTTTTTGAAAAGGGGTTTAAACTGATTAATTTAAACTATGGAAAACTAACTATCGAAAAATAAAACTATCAAGTTGAATTGATTACTTAGATGAATTCAAGAATTGGGAAAAGCACTACCTAGGTTAGGAATTCTAATTGTAAATCTTGGACTTCTCTCGGCTATGGAAACCATGATGGACCTGGATCTTAGAATACGACACCTTTAGACAACCTAATGAATGCCTGATCATTCTCCGGGTGTGACCTAAAAGGAAACCCTAAGGGGTGTGTGAAACTCACCGGTTGGTTGGATTACATGTCAGTCTCCCCAACAACACTAATGTACCCAAAAGACAGATTACTTGTCAATCTCACTATCTCGATACACCCTAAGATGCAAGGGGTAACCTAAGAACAATCGATAAGATACGAAACAAAAAAGATTCTAGGGAATCTAGGGAAACCTCATGTCGGAGTCTTTACACCTAAACAACTAACACCAAAGACTACCTGACTATCTATCACATGTTAGCTATCTAGATAGGTAGAATACAAAGTCCTAATAAACTCTCAATCAATATTTCTATGGATATTGAGCTCCAGCAAACCATATACTAATCACAAGCACACAGTAAGTGACCTAATTTACATTTATAACTGAAAGACATTCAACAAGAAGCATATGGAACAAAGTTTAATCATAAATCATATCTAAATATGCAAACACATCAGATCGATTGCAGTTAATTTCTTTACAAAAGTGTTAATCCGTCAATAATAAATATAAAATTGAGAAATCACCAAGATTCAACAATTATTCATCACATACCTAGGTAGTATTGAAAGTCTAGCCAACAATCATGCTCCTAAACATAAGTAATATAAAACATAAACATGATGTCTAGAATTATGGAAAAACAAAGGAAGTTAAGAAACATAAACCGAACAACCGTAATTGACCCAATTCGTGACTCCTAACTTCAATCATTGATCCCGAACAACTTCTCTATCTCAAAATCGCCCAAAGTGCTATCTTTTTCATCTAGAAGTAGTTTATCACGAATGAATTGGTCAAAAATGGATTATAAACATCAGTTTAGGGTTTTCCCAAATCTGACGGCCCTCGCGTGTCATGTTTTCACGTGGCGCGAGATCCAAAATTATCACAAGCCAGATTTTTCATTTTTTCTTATTTGACATTCCTCGCGTGTCTCGAAGGATATAACTCTAGATCTTCGCGACACTCTAAGAACATCAGATCCTGATTTTCTGTTCATTTTATGTCATGTCTCTTCCCTATGCTCGTCTCTTTCTCAATGTTCATCCATTTTGCGCACAAACACCTGCAAAAACATCAATATTTGAGTACAAGCTAAAAACAACTAGTTAACTAACTAAAAACGAATACATTTACAAGGAAAAACAAATGTGTTTTGCAACACATCAATGATTGGGCTAAAAAACATTTAAAAAGAACTCAAGAAAAGTATATGAGGTTCAAATAATAAGTCTAGCTAATTATAAGGAGGCCATAATAAATAACTTTGTTTAGGGGCCATAATGTAATTTACAAACTCATTCTTAAAAGACCCATACATTGATATTTAACCCAATTGTAATGCACTAATCATAATCATGTTTTTAACATATATATACATCATAGAGTTATTAACAATTTGCCCCCTGTGGTTTGGGGGCGTCTGCAATTTGCCTCCCGGATAATAAGATTTCACAAAATGCCCCTCGTGTTTTTCATATTTAACAGCTTGCACCTCTTCCATCAGATTAACATTAGCTTTCATTTTAAAAATATGTGAAAAGACTGACCTACCCGTTTACCAATTCAGTATACCCCATATGGTTTTAATCTTTAAACACCCTTTAACAAACTGAATTTTCCACCAAAATCCAAACTCATTACCACATGCAAACCTATTACCAAACAAACTCATGAACCTGCATAAACTATGTATATGTATGCATATTGTGACCCATGAACCTGCACTACTATGACCATGAACATGCCTAAACTCATGTATATAGATGCATATTGTATATGTATGCATAATATGACACAATAAACCAGTGTTGTTACTGAACAAACCCAAGAACCTACACAAACTCATGAATCTGCATAATGCAAGAACCTGGATCATAAGCATTCTGCCAACACAATGTACGGATCATGCATAAGAACACAAGAACCTAGACATAATGCATTCTGGACACAATAACCTACATAATGCATTCTGGTCATACAAACCTACAATATCATTTCAAACCTGGACATACAAACATGGATCATAACCATTATGGACATACAAATCTGGATCATAAGAACCTACATAATGCAAGAACACAAGAACATGGATCATAGCATTCTGACAATATACAAACGTGACAAACGGAAAAATATCAGGTAAATCCGTATAACATAATCAGTGTTTAATTATACATTTACGTGCACTAGACTTATTTACTTTATAATTGAGTCTCATAAGTCTAGCAATATCCACGAAATGCATTTACATTTGCATATTACATGTTCGTATTTGTTGTGTCTCGATACGATGAAAACAATTTCAGAGACCGTTGGTAGATTATCCGGTTATACTATTCATGTCAGGATAGTTCCGATATGCCCTGGAACGTTATACAACGGACATTAAATCATGTCTAACAGAAAACATAGACAAAACCCTAAGTGGGAAACAAGTATATGTAATATAATCTTTTCGGGAAAATACATAAGTGTTAAATTGTTCGATCCGAGCTATAAAAATCACAATTTCCAAACAACTTGTTTTAATTACATGACTAATGGGAACATATATGATCATTAGATAATGTAATTATCATAAATGCCATCAAAAGTATTATGTGCATCCTAAGGGCATCTAAACATTGTTTATCGGGTAACATTACATAAGTAATCGTTAATCAATCTATAAGCATAACTTAGTGTTTGATTAACACCAAATCATCATCTAAACACTTCCTAGCAAACTAGTTAATCATAGTTATCATCCTAACACTAGATTAACAACCTAAACCACTAAGTATAACCTAAACATCTAATTACCATTAAACACTAAAATATCTAGATTTCATATATCCATCACATGTGTAAAATCCAATATACAAATCATAGCAAATCCAAGACCCCCCTAATTTCGGCCATACAAGGGCCCCACACCCTCTCTCGCATTTGCTTAGGATGATAATGGCTGAGGTATGGTTGTGTTGACTAAAGGGCTATGTAGGAATGGCATGTTATAATCTTTTGACCTACATAAGATTTCAAAAACACAAGACATCTTACACTTCTCATTTTCAAGAAATCAAAACACACACAACACTCTCACCTCTCTCTACTCATGGCCTCCCCCCCCCCCCCCCCTCTCATCATTTTCAAATTTCAAACATTAAATTCAAGAGTTCACAAGTGCCTTCCTAGGTGATCAAAGGTGATACAAGGCTTGGAGATCATCAAGGAGGTTGTTTCAACAAGACTTGGAACTTTTATCTTCTTACTTTCTTAAAGATCATCCCTAGCCTTGAGCTAGTAGTAAGCACCAAAACTTTTATGTTTGTTCTTAGCATAAGGTAGATCATGGAAGTAGAAGTTGATCACCAAGAAAACCTTGTTACAAACACTTGAAATCTTAAAAGTAAACAACATAATCTAAACAATGTTGGCGGTCTTTGTGTTGGTCTTGAAGTGATAAAGTTAGTATACATTATGAACTTGCAAAGTTAGTATTAAAAAGTAATCTAACATGATATATAAGTAGTATGATGTGATGAAGTTGTTTAAAACACATGGATGATCTTGAAAGTTGTTTTAAAGTATTTTAGAGTTTATATAAATTTTGCATAAGCTTCATGTTCATGATCTTGGTTTAAAAAGTGTAGGAAAGATGGTTAATATAAAACTTGTTTTTGAAATGGATGAACATGAAAAGCATTTTTTGAAAATTTAGGGTTTATATAGTTTTCATGATCTTGAGTTTTGTTGAAAAATATAGAAAAATTGTCTTGATGTTTTGAAATGTTAATGATGATGATTAGAGAAATTTGGTGATAATAATGATAAAAGGGAATTAATGGTAATTTAGGGGATACCATGCCCATATTTATAAAAATATAAGTTATGATTAAAACATGGTTACCTAGGGATTTACAAAGTTAAAATGGATTAAGTTAACTAATCATGATTATATGTAATTTTGGTGAAAAATATAAGTTAAGTAACCTAAGGTGGATTAGGGTTTTCATGACATTTAAAATGGATATTGATATATACTAGTAGGTTACTCACGTGTTGCAGCGAGATTTTATGTGTGCAATATTTTTTTATGTACACATGTCATTATCGTCAATGGTACCAGCTTGGATCGGGTGATACTATCGAAACTTGAAAAATGGACGATCTATTGTGCAACATATTTAGCTTTAGATAAATGACTATGTAAGAAAACCCAAAGGAGACAACACTTGTATACATACATGGATATAGTTTGTGTACCTACCTAAATACATATAAGTTTCCATACGTACATTCTAGCACATGCCTCACTGTTCTCGCCCTATGGAAATAAACTAAGCCATATCAAATGCTCTTGATGGAACAGGAAGTTCTATTGATCCAAGAAAACCAAAAAATGGCAGGCACGCCATGTTCTAAAGCATTCACTTATGCTTCATGTCATCCCTGGT
>JARYGA010007038.1:0-30928 GCA_030545235.1 Helianthus tuberosus
AGGACAAATGGCAAAACACGGGTTGCTAAACAAAAAACAATTTATACTTTAATGCGTAAATACTTTATTACATGTTCGTTCGAATAGAAACAAAAATGATAGAAAGTACGTGAACTAAGATAAATAGATAATAAACATAAAAAATTCACAAGCCATTGAATATCTCTTTATATACAACATTCATTGTTTTATTTGTAGGTCTGCCTTCATTGTCAAGTATTAGTAACTTGATTCCATCTCGTCTTGTAACCCTGGATAAAGCTACGTACAATTGACCATGTGTGAAAACTGGTTGTCTTAAGTACAAACCAACCTTAGTAGCGACTGGCCCTGGCTTTTGTTGATCGTCATCGCAAAACATACAGTTATTGGAAATTGCCTCCTTTGAATTGCAAAAGGAATCTTTTTGTCCGAAGGTACCAAATTAATTCTAGGTATGAATGTCCGATAACCAATATTTCCACCTGAAATTATCTCGGCTTCAATTACACGGCTGTAAAGTTTTGTAACCTTTAACCTTGTACCGTTACACAAACCATTTCGTTGGTCAATAAATCTTAAAAACATTATTGGAATACCAACTTTAAGCACTAACCTATGATTGGGTAAACCAGATACTTTAAGACCGTTCAACACGTCGGGTGAGTATATTTTTTGCTGATCAGCATTGCCATCTTCAGTAGGGCATAGACTGTCAGAACTAAGATACTCTTTTCTTCGCCTGGGAACAGTGCCAACAATCTGTCATTAATCTCGTGAACAACCTCATTCTTAGGCGCAAGTATAGCTCTAGTACTAAAGTAATTACGATCATTGTAGTTTTCCAAGATTGACGGATAGACAAAATCAATCAGGCTAGAAATTGGGTCAGATGTTCTGTCAATTAAAAGCTCAGGTGGTATTTCAATTATTGCTTCTCCATCATTCGAACCACCAACATTTCCCTCACCAACGTCCAACAACCATTTTTCAAAATTACTGATCTCTTCAACTTCAAATGTAGGTCTTCCAACGGTTAACCTCATGTTTCTAGTTAAAGTCAACAACTTACACTTCCTCCATAGATAAGACGAACATAATGAGGCATTCACAATTTCTTGTCGTCCACCGTTTGGAACAACAGGTAATATTTGCCTAAAATCACCACCAAAAACAATAACCTTACCTCCAAACAGAATATCAGATCTGCATGAATTAGAGATATTGAAAATGTCATGCATTGTTCTATCCAAAGCCTCAAATGCATTTTATGAACCATAGGAGCTTCATCCCATATAACGAGTTTGGTCTGTTGTAGTAATTTACCTACATCATCGTCAGGTTTAATGTGACAAACGAAATCCTCATTAAGATTCAAAGGTATATGAAACCTAGAATGCGCCGTTCTTCCTCCATCCAACAACAATGATGCAATTCCGCTAGATGCAACGTTTAATACGATCTCACCTTTTGACCTAATTGCAGCAGACAATGTTTTCCATAAAAATGTTTTACCAGTCCCGCCATAACCGTAAACAAAAAATACTCCTCCATTGTTTCCATCAGCTGCGTTCATAATTTCTTCATATACTGAACGTTGTTCATCCGTTAACAAATTCACCTGACCTTCATAAACATTTTGTAAATCTGTTCTGTCGTATGCAAGCTCTTTGTTAATCAATCGGCAGCGAAAGTTATCTAAAGATGAAGTATCTGGGTAAGGCATTTATACAAATCTTCGAAGCGATGAATTATTTCGAGTTAAAAACTTCTCAATTTCGCATAAAACATAGTTCTTTAGTTGCTCATCAGGAATTGATAAAGCTGTGAAAAATGAAAATAACATATAAATTTAATGATAAATTTTTAGTAACTGTAACAAAAAATAAAAATTATAATTTTACCTGAAACACGATGATGCTTTGAGAATCTGTAAAGAAAATCATCTGTCATATACTTCCATGTGCTTTCCCAGACTACTTCAGGTCTAGATAAAGTGCTTGACAGTAACATGGTGGCGAATAAATTGCGAATATAACCTGCGCTACCTGATATATTTACTTCTTTGATGGCCTCAATGTACTCTGAGTCGTCATCCAACAAACCAAGCGAATAGCAAGCATCTCTAAAAGTATTGTACACTCGACCATTAACTGTTTTAATATCATCAAATGATGTTGGTCCTTTAACTTTGTTAAGAAGAATTCTTAAATAGTACGCTTCACCGCTAGACGGAGAAATGAAATGAATTCTGCCAATTGTTTTTCCTTTTATTCTCGGAACCCATATGCGCTGGTCAAGCTTCCACACATACGAACGTGGAAACTGTACATATGTTAGTGTACGTGCAACGGTGTCGTTAGGATCTTGATTATGTTGCATCCAAGACAAAAACATTGATGAGTTCACAGATGGCTTATTTAGGACGTGATTAATATCTTCATCAGGACCGAAATAAACTGTTTGTTGTCTAGGAAGATGGAAAGGCAACCTCATAACAGAAGGACTCCTATAATTAACTTCATTCGAAAAAAATCCTCCAAGAGGCTTCACAAGCCGATATATACCTACAATCATAATACTCTTTAATTTCATCATTTTCTGCTTGCTCGTCTTGATTATTGCTCAGAACCACAGCAACTGTTACTCTATCAGGGCCTTTATTAATATATTTGAACAAATACTTTATTGACGCCGCTTGGTTGCACCATTCAACGTTTATATGCGGCTGATATCTTTTCAAAAGTTTTTTGTTGTAAGGTACAACACTTCTGTTGTCTAACTCAATTCTATTTTTTAAAACGAAAGCACCGTCATCTCTTCTTCTGTATAAGGGAAATCCGTTAGAATCCAAGGTTGACTGATCTTGAAATTTCTTGGGAAAACCTTTTGAACATTTTCTATCAACCATACATGGAGAGCTCATTCTAGCATTACCACATGGACCGTGAATCATATGGTCTTTCATAAGCATATATAGTTCCGGGTCTTCGTTTATATCAAGGATTTCTGCAGAAATAAACTGATCAACATGGTCTACAGTTGGAAGTTTGTAATCATTTTCCATGAATAAGCACATATGCGCATGAGGCAATCCTCGCTTCTGAAACTCAATAGTGTAAACACCTACACAAAAAAGTAAAAAACTGTTACATATCATTGAGATCATGTTTAAAAAAGTAAATTTAATAACATACCAGCTGCAGCTTTTCCAAACAAATGACGGTCTTTCAAATCTTCGCAAATTGCATCCAGCTTTATTTTAAACATTCGCGATAGAATATCAGGCCTATCCTCCGGATTAAGATTTGTGTCCTTAAGAAACCTTTGAACCTCCGGCCACTTGGGATTGCAGGTAATGGTTATAAAAAATTCGGGATAACCATACCATTTATAAATAGCCATAGAGTCTAGATAGTTTTGCATCATATATCGTGACCCGCCTGTAAACGAAGATGGAAGGAAAATACGTTTTCCAACCTTAGACAAATCTTGTTGGCCGTTAGATCTTAGTTTGCGGATACTCTAGTAAGTATCAGACCTGAGATCATGTTGCTGAAATCTTATAAAGTTAAGTCGCTCGCTCTCAATCATCGTATAAGCATCAACCAAGAACTGTTGGAATAACCGTCGAGAATTTAGAATCAATGAAAACTGGTTACGACGATCTTGTACACGATACACAAAGAACCCTCTCATTGTACAATTCAGACGTTTCTTGTTAGTAACATCAAATGATGTAACTTTTGATTTTTTTCTTGTGGTCCTTGCTTTGAGGACTCACAAGAGATTTGCTTGGTGTGAATGAAAGTTATTCTTAAAAAAAAAAAAGATTCTAGAATGGAATCCTCCTTATAGTCAGTCTTTAATTAGAGGAATCAATGTTTCACTTGGAAACTTTATAGTCTTTAATAGAGGAATCAATGTAATCCGTTTTTTTTACCGTATCGTATTAGGCTCAGAAACGGTTTAACCGGGTATACCGGACGGTTTAACCAGGTGTAGTACCGGGCAGTTTAACCAGTTTGAACCGGTTTTTAAAACATTGAGTGGAATTACTAGCTTGTTGTGGTGGACATTCGGTTGTTATCGGCTTGGTTTGTTTTAAAACGGGTACAATATTGGTGTTTGGTATAGCAATCGAAAGAAATATTATGTCTAAAATGATATCGACATGTGTTTTAAATCGATCGAAAACCATAAAAGTGAATACCGGTACCGTTTACCTATATATTGTAGAAATTAGATTTACCTTTTGTAAAATATAATTACAAAATATATAATAACAAGTCTCTCGTTATTCGTAGGAAATATCATAGTACAATGCCGGTTGCAATAACTAAATAAAAAGAATATAAAATATAATAATATATACCAATCTTGATTCAAGCCATATCTCTGGTGGATCCTTCACGCGCACTTGATAGCATCCTAGACTCGAGTATTCATCATCTTGAGTCTTGAAAAATACTCCTTTACTGCAACAAAGAGCACACTAAAACGTTGACGATTTTGGTTGAGGCACGTGTTCAACACGCTTCCCTTAAAACAGATTTCACGCCTCTACTAAAGACAACGCGTCTGTCTCCCAGAGTACAACAACCAAAGCAGTCTGTACTACCGGAGATGGCTTACGGGCCCAAGGTTACATTTGGTAATTGTAGTGTTTGAACTCATGTGGTGTAAAACAAGTAGAGAGTACTCATCTCTCTAGTTGGTCTTTAAGTGTTCATCCTCCTTCTAGTATTCTTCATGTATCAAGCAATACCATATTCTTGTTGTAACAAAAGAAGCAAATAGGCTACTATTTGTACAGGACTTAAGGATTAGTGAAAGGTTTCACTTAATTAGTCACTTAATTAGAGACTTAAAAACTCTAATAAAACTAATTAAATGTCATTAAGAAGCTCTACTATTTGCACGTTGCAATGATATACTCAAAATTTGAAAATATCATATTGTTAAAGTTATAAGAGAAAAAACAACAAAAAAATAACGAAAAATAATTATAACTAGGGGTGTGATAAACCTCCGAGAAGCTATTTGAATTCCATATGTATCACATACCATGTAAAGCATTGAATAAAATCGTAATATGAGACAAAATGAGATCTACATATGTTTTGTTATTTGTATCGTAGCGCGGATCTGAACATTAAAATGTAACGACCAAAAAGTACGTGGTAGTTTCAATAAATCGTAATTGTACACTAATAATAAAACCATATGAAAAGGAAAAATAACACAAAACTTTAAACATTAATCTAATACTAAAAAGGGGATAGTGCACGGTCCTCTCAACCGCCGGAGTGATCCCACTCCGGGAGCCGCTACCCGACCAAGCTAGCTCCGCGATGAATTTCTCTTACCAAGTTCTTATCCTGGGCGACATATGTCACTCCCAAGACTCGAATCCGGGACCTCTGGAAAGAGGTGGGTGTCGGTGGCCAACTGGGCTACCCCAGTTGGTTTCTAAAAAGGATTGTAAATAATGGCACATGGCATCTAATACTAATAAAGGATTGTAACTAATGCCACCGGACATTTGCTTCTTTAATTTCACAATTTTAATTTCTTTTAAAAAATTTTTTGAGGCTTAGTACATTTTTTTTTTTGCAAATGTTTTAATTACTTGCCAAGTTACATCAAAACAAAAGGTAGGCGGGCAACAAGTTGCGCCGCCACCCCTTTCTGAATTGCAAACCCTAATCTACCAAAGACAAAATCCCGTCCCCTGAGGCTGAGCAATCATTTAAACTTATCTTAATCCCTATTATATTATAATAAATGTTTTAAAAAATATTATCAAATCTCTTCTCCTAATATTAATATTATATATAAATATGTTCATTATAATATATATATATAATTATTAACATATATATTTCTGATTTGTTTAATTCGGATACTCAAAATATTTTTAGATTTTCGCAATGAATGAATAACAAAGTATTATGAATTAGTATTAGCGATAAAAACAGTTAACATAAATTATATTATTGCCATTTCTCCGCATAATTCATATGTTACTTTCATTTCAAAATATTGATGTTATTCTAGTTACGTAAATATTGTTATTTACATATTTACAACAATTTCCATAAATAAGATTGACATAATCTCATGGATAAGTTGTAACATAATATTTTTTTTATTTAGAATTCTGTAACCAAAAGTTTTTTTATATGTGTAACAACTTTTAATTTCATTAATTTCAATAAGATTATATATTAATGAGCTTCTTATGGACCAATTACAATCTCAATTCACTTTTTTTCTTAATTCATAATCTTAAGATTTTTAGTTTATTTATCTATATGACTTTTGTTCAACTTTCATATAGGGTTGCATAAAATTAAAAAGGAGCTTACACAGATTTGGACCACTGAAATATCGAAATTTAATTCAAAGCTCTAATTAAATTAGTAAAATATATTTCAATAAACTTACGCCTTGCTTGCGGTATGCGCATATAATGTCTATACTAGTTGTACACCCGTGTGAACACACGGGTTTGTTTTAATAACGATCGGAAGCAAATACTAAAAAACATATTATAATATATTATTTAAATTCTTTATGTTTAGTTACATATCTTTATAAAACAATGTTAAAGACAATTTGTTTTAGTGTACATGTTTGATATAGAAATAAGGTAAGTAATTGATAATATTTTGTCGAAAATGAAAGCATGACCTAATTTTATGTTGTCTAATAACTTCAAATATGATGTTAATTTTTTTTGACACATTGTTAGTGTAAAATTCAGTAAAGGTCCATTGTTATTGTATCATTCAATAATACTAAAAACAGATTATAATATATGATTTAAATTCTTTGCATTTAGTTACATATCTTTATAAAACAATGTTAATGAAATTATGTGTTAGTGTACATGGTTGATATACAAATAAGCTAAGTACTTGGTAATATGTTGTCTAAAATGAAAACATGAACTAATATGTTGTCTAATATGTTGTCTAAAATGAAAACATGAACTAATTTTTTGACACATTGTTAGTTGTGACGCAATGGTGAACACACAGGTATGTTTAATAAAGATCGAAAACAAATATTAAGACAGTATGTGTTAGGACATAAAAATTTCATTACCATGTTACCAAAAAATTAGAGAAAAACGCAATTTGCGTCTCTGTGGTATGTGAAAAACATCACCCTGTTTGACTGTTTCACAATTGTGAAATGTCTTTTATACCCTCAAATCTTAATGATAAACATATATGATTAGAACATTCACACTTCTCAATAAAATCATTTTCATCTTCTCTCAAGTCCCAAAACACAGATCTTCATCTTCAATCATCTTCATCGGATCATCTTCATCTTCATCGAAATCATCTTCATCGGAATCATCTTCCTCTTCTGTAATCTCCACCGATCATCAGCTTCATCTTCATCTTCATCATCTTCATCTTCTATAACAATCGAAGGTAATATCACATACCTAAAACATGATCGACACTATGTTTTTGATATGCTAGAATGTAACAGGTTTTGTGTGAAAATATTGTTTGATTCTTGTGGGTTTTTGTCTCGGGTATCAAAACAGAGGTTTGGGTTTTGGTTATTATGAAGGTTTGTTTCAGGTTTTATATGAAAATATTGTTTGATTCTTGTGGGTTTTTGTCTCGGGTATCAAAACATAGGTTTTGTTTGATTCTTGTGGGTTTTTGTCTCGGGTAGCAAAACAGAGGTTTTGAATGTGTTTTCGGTTCCTCATATGAGATCAACTGTGTTTTGGTTTTGATTCTTGTGGGTTTTTGTCTCGGGTATCAACTGAGTATATTGTTCAAAATGTATCATTGATTTCTATAGTTTCAGATCTCATGTGATCATTTGGCTGATTCTTGTGTGTTTTTCTCTAAAAACAATTAGAGTACAGATCTAGGTTGTTTATTGAAACTATGATACTTGTGGGTTTTAATTTCTGAATCAAATGCGAAGAAACAAATGATGGAAATTGATAAAGCGCATCAGTGTGTAGTTATTTGAACACATTAATATTGATACTTGAAATGTGAAAATTGATTTTTGGTTATTTGAAAATTGTTTAAAAAGATGAACTAAATCAGAATTAAATTTTATACAAATGAACTGATCGGATCAGTTTCGGATTGATGTGTTCCTCCTATTGATTTTTGGTTTGATTCGATGATATGGGTTCCTCATATTGGTCATTTGAATGTGTTTATATTGGTCATTTGAGAATTGTTTAATAAGATGAACTAAATCAGAATTAAATTTTATACAAATGAACTGATCGGATCAGTTTCGGATTGATGTGTTCCTCATATTGATTTTTGGTTTGATTCGATGATATGGGTTCCTCATATTGGTCATTTGAATGTGTTTTATTGTACAGAATGGGTGCGGATGTAAAGATACGCAAAAAACCAAGCACGAAGGCGAGAACACTTGACAACCTCCTAGAAGATGGTGCGGTGCACATAAGGAAGTAATTGATCAGAACGATCAATTGTATATGAATGAATATAACCCCAGTGGCAGATATGTAATTAGCGAGCTCTGGAATTTCAAGGAAAATCGAAGAGCTACACTGGGGTTATATTCATTCATATCTGCTACATTCCGAAGTGCACCCATCAGCAAGGATCCACAATTGCTTGTGGTGATACGACATTTTGTCTCTGTATTGTATGTTACGGTCTTTTGTTATCGAGTCTGTAAGTCCTGTCAAGTCTACGAAGTTGGTATGACGTGTTTTCTCTGTATTGTATGTATTAAAACTTTACATTTAATATACAATTTAGGCTTTAATAATTTGTTATATATAGTATACACATAATTATGAGATTGCATTTATTTAAAAAAGATTTGATTATTAGATTGCATTTATTAGATTTAATATACAATTTAGGCTTTAATTTTTCTCAAAAAATTATTAGTTCAGGTTTGATATAGAAATAATCTAAGTAATTGATAATATGTTGTCTACAAATCCGATTATTAATCATTTCTAAATGTTTTCTAACCGTTTGTATCTAAAAATCAGATTATTAATCATTTCTTCATGTTTTCTAACCATTTGTGTCTAAATAACCCGAACAACATGCCATATACTTGTATATAGACACGTATGCAAAGGCAATGTCATTTTATTGCCCACTATGCCGTCGATCGCCTAAAACCACTTGGAATGCCCTGCCAAAGTATAGATACCATGATTGCATATCGAGCAACAAAGGCAAAAGCTGATTTTAAGGAACCTTTGCTTTAGTTCATGCATCATCTTTTATCATTTACGTTTTTAAACACACTGGCAAGTAAAGCAGAACAATTATATTTCTTAAATTGAGTTTCTATTTTTTTTCATGTCTAACTGGGATATAAGGTGTGGCCATAAGCATCAGTATCACTAATAAGAAGAAAATAACCAAAATTCTGATAAAGTATAAAATTTCAAAATTTGACAAATCAAAACAAACTCTTAAATAATAAGTCAAGAAGTCGAACACATACAAAAGAGAAATATTGATCATGGTGTTTTCACTTCCATGTTTATAAACTTGCATATTTTTTTCTATTACATATCAAATTAGACTCTACATACAAAACATGGAATAGAAATAACCTTTAACATACCCTAAAAATACCTTACGAACTCACAATTTGTAAACTATGATTCAACCCGAAAACCGACCCTGAATCATTTAAGCATGGTTTCCTCTTTCTGAACTGTTTTGGCAGCCGCAACCATCGCTTATAACGGTTGTTTAGACACCATTACCAGTCCCAAAACTGTACCTAATTGCATGTTGTTGGTATTCCTTTTCTTGTTTTGGCAGCCCCAAAACTGTACCTAATTGCATGTTGTTGGTATTCCTTTTCTTGTTTTGTTATGGTACTCATTACCCCTACTAACCAATGTGGTCTGGTTCGCTGCACTTTTATAACAAAAGCCTTATGTTAGTTTTTCAGTTATAATTAAATCTCCTTTTACTACAGCATTACCTATAGAGTAAATTCAATAGAAAGTATCTAATCGTAAATACGAACTCAAGTTACCAGACACTATCATAAATAAGCGGTTGTAAATTTACCTGTTTAAAAACGTTGATTTTTTTTGTCCAAATAAGCACCAAGCAATATCAAATCCATTCCACAATGACCATTTTTATGCACTTGATTTTTAAGTCCAGTTGAATTTAAAAACACCTCTGCATCAACATCAACATCATCAAATAAAGTCTAAGTTTTTAGCACATGAAAGAATAAAATGTCGTTTTGCCATTAATATTGACCTGAAGAACGAAACTCACAGGTATGTTTGAAACAGCAACACCTTGTATCGACATCAACATTGTTATAGCCTATAACCATGTTGCTGAAAGTCTTCCCTGCTGCTTTGCTCAATGCCTGAAACAACGGTATCTCCCCATTCTTCTGTTAACTACAATACACACACCGAATAAAACCAACATTCTTTTTACTCCTTTGCAGTTAAAACTTATTCAAAAAGTTCAAAATAATACACTTAACACTCCAATCAATTCTTAATGTTAAACTATGTTTATAATAATAATCAACTATGTTAAAGCTATTTCATTTGTTTGTTACTCAAAAATCAATAATCTCAGCATGTACCCTATGATAGAGATGCATTATCTCCATAACTTATCAGTTTGTATTCTACAAAGTCTACGCGACCAATTGGGATGAATTTCATTTTAGAATGAACATAACTAAAAGGTTTAACTTCAGAACAATTATAATTAGCTCATGATTAATAACAGTTTTAAAATCTAACCATTACCTTGAACACTTCATTTCCAGCCAAGATCCATGGATGTTTGGGATACTTAACATCAACCTTTCATACAATATCGTAGGAAAACCCAACCAGTGTTTCTGGCTTTGATGGCGCGCTTTGTTGCATTGTGAATGTCTGCAAAAAACCTAAATCAGAAAGATTGGAAATAAAATTTGAAATCAGTAAATATAATAAACCTGCCACTTACGTATATTCAGGCCATCCTCAATCATAATGCTTTTTCCTAATGTTTTATTTGCTTTTTAGGGGGAAGATGGCTGCTTCTCTCCATAGCGCATACAAAGAATGGAAGATGGGTGCAAGTGCTTTAGCTGTTGTTGTACATAACTCAACACTCACACTTGGATTTATAAACACTTTGTAACAGTCAAAAAACTAATAATAAACAATTTTAGTATTTTTTATTATATGAAATTATGTACCTGTGAAGTGAGTCATCAGCATGATCTATACCTTTCATGAAGTTCACATTCAAGTTCAACTTTTTGGCTGTACTTTGTTATTATTGAAACTGGTAAAAGTGAAATTGCAAAATTCTGATTTTGAAACTTTGAATTTTCTTCATTCGATATTAAATAGTATTACAAAATTCTGATTTTGAAAAATATTAAAAAAAAAATTATACATTACAATTAACACTTAATAAGATATCTCGTTCTCTCGCCTTCTTCCATGCAATTTCATTGATTGTTTTAATTTGCAGATCAGCAAGCATATCACAGGTCTTCTGATCTTGTTTCAGCAGATGTGCGATAAACTCTTCTGCTTTTTCTTTAAACTCTGATGGAGGAGAACATACCACTTCATCCAGCAGTGCAATGCTACTCCAGGTTTGCTTATAATATTTATCACTCACCATAGCAACTTTTTTGTTGAGTTCTTCATCTTTTCTCTGTTCTTTGAGTGACCATCTTGAAAATTCAATTTTAAGATCGGCCGTTTCAGACCAGTGGTAGAAGCTTTTGCTTGCCATTTAGAAAGAGTGTTAGTATTTTTTGGACAGTTTGTTTTAGGGTGAAGGGTTTTTTAAAAATGAAGTGTTGATGTTTTCAAGTAAACTAATCATGATCCTTTATAGTGTGTAAAATGTTTGATGGGGTAAATGAACAGACGTTTCCTAATTATGATAACATTTTTTGAAGGTTTAAATTTTGTTCTTTGGTTTTCTAGATATTGAATTTTACTTGCTTTCCCATTAAATCATTAAATGTACATGTTTTTTAAATATAAATTTATACACGTTTTCCCATTAAATCATTAAATGTACATGGTTTTTAAATATAAATTTTTATTTAATGGTTGCATTTAAATCTGACCTTTGGGCTGTTACAGATTCTATATAATACCATTGACAATTCAAATGTTGTTTCATCATACACAGATTCATTCACTGAAAGCCAAAGATCAACTGTTATTGTTTGCTTTAGTTCTTATAAATACATTAAAATGGAGTCATATTCTGACGATTTCAAGCAACGCTTTATTAAACAAATCGAAGAGCAAGTTTTGGCTGATAGTTCTACTCTTCAAGAGTTGAAGATGTGTTTTAACGGACTACAACTTGGTCTGCTGACAGGAGACCAGGTTTCGAGAAACCTGAGGGCGATGCCAACTACTTCCGTTCGTGACCTGTGTATTGCGAGTAATATAGAGTGTGGAGATAGAGACCTGGAGTTCATGAGAAAGATCAATGACATACATCGAGAAGTTCAGTGCTCCATGGAGTTGAAGTTAAAGTTTCTTGATTCTTGCTATTAGAGTTTAAGTGTCTGATTAGTTTTCTTTTTTATATGTAATTGTTACTTTTTAAATACTTTATATGGATGATCGTATTATTTTTACTTCTTTTTAGACTTTTAGATTTAACAATGTTTAATCTTTATTTAATTTTCTCCTTTAACAATTCTCTAAGTCAAACAATTTGAACAAACCCGAGAAACTTTTATCTGAATTTGGATTATGTTAAGATTGTTTGGTAGTTGTATATATTCTAGGGCTAAAGTCGAAAGGTCCATTGGTGGCAGCAGCACTCAATATGCTAGTCTTATAGAGTCAAGTTTATATCTTTTAATATATGTTCGTTATTTTGATAACAAACGAAGGTGAACACGAAAATAATTTTATAGCCCTGAGATTAGAAAAAGACGTATAACAGGCAAGAAAGTAATTTTATGAAACCATGTTGAGGTAAAATGAGAAAAACAACCGTGTAGTCATTTAAGATGATTTTCGTCCTAATTTACAGCAAAAAGATGACAATAAAAACCCTAATGAAGGCTACCTTCAACCTAAATAATCCTAGAAATCAACCTAAAACAGTCTACAACACCCAAAAGTTAGAGTTTATACTATGCGGCTTGCTTAAAAAAGCCCTCGGAAACACACAAACAGATTCAAACTGAAACTAAGTTACAACATAGCAATGTTGAACTTCTACTCTAATCACATTGTTTTACACCATGAATGACAATACAAAGTTTATGCTTAAGATACATACCAGAAGTCTTTACGATAGAACAACCATTAGTTGTTGGAAACATGAAGCTTTGACCTATCAAAAAGTTTGATGGTTGTTTTGGTATCTCCAATGGCCTAACTACACTTTCAAGCCATTCAATAGCTTTAAACCTTGTCATAGCTACAAAAAATGAAAAAAAAAATCAAATAATCAACAACGTTTCTATTGTTTTGTTAGAAAGAATTTGAAGGCAAAATTTAAAATTATACCTGCTCCTTGGACTTTTCTTGAAGGTAGAGTAACACTAAACAATACCGTTTCAAACTTTAGCGAAAACAACACTAATGGATACCGTTTCGTAATTATGACATCAGCGAGGACTACATAGCATACCTGAGAAGTTGACACGTAGCCAATTCTATGTCATTATCTAAGCTCCCTTAGTAGATAACATCATGTTCAAGATAACCTCTTTCGTGTTCATGTGAGCAAGAAGAGAGAAAGACACAAAGGATGTGTCAAACACAGTTCACATGATACGGATTTGACACCTGAACCTGTATCATCTGAACTATGTTTCACACCTCCTTTGTGTCTTCCTCTCTTCTTGCTCACATGAACACGAAAGAGCTTATCTTGAACATAGTAATGACACAGCTGTCTTCTACCTCCATCGCTAGATTCAAAGGGCAAATATGGTCAAAATCAACAAACACAAGATTAATAATATTTAATGTTTTGAATGTGATGGTTCATACCTTTAAGATGAAATCGAAGTTGGTGAACAGTCTTACATCAGATTCAATGTACCTACGCAAGAGACATCAATTAGTTTGAGCAAATAGAAAGGATCTTTAAATTATTTAAATACCTAATTTCATGACCTAAACTCTACGCAATTTAAATTATCAACAATTTTCATCAGCAATTTTAAAATAGAGATCTTGTACCTGATAGAAGACAGTTGACTGTAGAGCTCAATGAAAACACTACATGTAATGAAAAACCCCAAATTAGAACCCTAATTTCTAAAATACAGAAAATTACCGCAAATAAAGCTTTTAGACAAAGCAAACTTCAAAGTAAAATAAAACACCACATGCAATAAATAAATTTCAACCAAAATCAACCAAATCACAACAAAATTACATAATCCTGAACTAAACCAATCTGACGATTAAACAACTCCTCTTAACAGTTTTAATAGAATTAATAGCACACGAGAGTTTTAATACAATTAATAACAGTTTTAATAACAATAGATTGCAGCAATATAATATAATATTTACCGTAGGAAAGTATTGGCAGCCCAATCATCAATGTTCGTTTCATCGTCACTTATTTCTTCTTCGTTCTCGGATCTTTAGCAGGCTACACAACAATTACCATAGCTTTACCTAAACAATAATCCATGGGCATATTAAAAACATCCAAAACACGATGCAAAATCAATAAACTTATGATTGGTTTAGCAATCGTTGATAAGAAGATCTAAAATCACCAATTCTATTAACACGATGGTCAAACACCAAGATTTATCATAAAAAGAACAAAAGGTTTAATTTTTTCTATCTTTTCAGTCAATACAAAGAACATAACAAAAGGCACAATTCATTTACAGAAAACCAAAATTACCTGCCCAAATGACAACCCCACCAGCATTTTCAATTCTCCCCCTTTCATCACTTCTATTTGGTTTTTGTCACTGTAGTTGAAGGAATAGAACCATCATCACTCGAGTTATCCTTTTCAGACTCCAAGTCGGTTCTTTGATGGTTGCCCTTTTTCCTCTGAAACTTGAGAAACCACAACTCAATCTTCCATCTTCAGTGCCAATACAAAGCCAAAAAAGTGTTACAATGAAGCATACAAATCATATATAAACATTTGATCAAACCCATCTTCAACAAAACAAACTTATCAACCGGAAAAGGAACAGATGATAGATACAGTACAAATCATATATAACTATTAAGTTAGGTTTAAACCACAAAAATGCTAACTTATCAACTGGAATCAGAATATTACAACAAAAGTGTAACAACATTAACGAAGAATTTCACATTATAGATGAAAGTATGAAAACCTAATCTTCAAACTGTATAGTGAACTATCAAACTTCAGAATTAAAGCTTCCAACTGTATAGTGAACTATCAAACATCAGAATTAAAGCGACAATTAACATGAAACTTATGAATAAATTATCAAAAATCAAGTGAAAGCTGGAAATGAAACATATGATAAGTTATGGTTTTTGTGGTTTAAACCCTAATTACTCGAAAATCTGACTTGATTTGAACAGAGACTTACCTCATCTGCTGAAACGGAGATCTCGTTAGCTTTTTCATCGGCTTCTTGACGGATGAACTGGACCATTTGATGAACCTGATTGGAGACATCTGCATCGTTCATCGTTGAATCTCAATCTTCTCGAAGATGTTATTCGGAGTTGAAGAGAGAGAGAGAGGTGTGAAGGTTTTGAATTTTGAAAATGAACTATATTAGAAAGAGGGATTGAAATTATGATTTGAAATTTGAAAATGGCTCCAAATTCAATGAAAGGATTGAAATTACGTATTAAATAAATGAAATGAATTTTAAAATCTGAATTATGATGTCATATTAAAATCGGATTTATGATGTCATCCAATCCTATGTGGCATACCTAATATCATGACACGTAAGCAAAGTGAGGCCAGCTTCTAAGCTCCTTTAATAGATAGTATAGATGTGTGGGTCCTCGGGGGCAAAAGTGAAAGTGCACTAATTTTAATGTTATTTTACTAATTTCGTGAAAATAACATTAAAAAGTGAGGGATGATTAATCATGCATCATGTGGTGCCATTGATAGCCGAAAGACAAGGGGATACATGCACTAATCGGTTTTTGTCCCAATTGTTGAGTGTTATGTGCCTTATGTCCAAGGCTTGATGCAACACTACTATTGAGCCGGGGGTCTCACTGGAAGCAGCATCTCTATTCCTACGGTGTAGAGGTAAGGTTGTCTACATCTTACCCTCCTCAGACCCTACCTTAGCTTTGCTATTGGTGTAATTTACTGAGTATGATGATGATGATATTTCAATAAATTGTTTTAGAAGTTAATTCTACTTTAGCTAATATGGTTATCGGTACATGATTTTAAGTTTTTATTTACGACAAAATGTGCAGATATGGAGGATGATTGATTTGATCTATAGACAACAATAGGAGGTTATCGACCAACCGGAGAAATTCAAATCACACATCCTTACCAGCTCAACTCAATAAACTGAAAAAATAAAAAAAAATAAAAAAGATGAAAAAGATAAAAGAAACTAAAATTTGTTACATGATTTTTTTTTTGTTAATATTCACACACTCATCTCCTCTATCTCTTTCTATACATACATAAATATATAGAGAGAGATAGAATTAAAAAGGATATGAAAATAAGATTTAGTGATGTGAGAATAGTGGAAGCCTTTTTTTCGTATTATCTTTTTTACCATAAAATAAGTTTAGCTATTATGATGGTTAATAAGTTTAGTTATTAGTATCCTTGAAATGTGCAATGACTTTTCAATTCTTGAAATTAAATAAAAGTTATCCAAACATCAGGCATCTTCTTCATCTTCTTGTTCATCTTTTTCACAGGTCCACCGATACCAGTTCAGCCGCTGCCTGTTCTCGTCGGAAAACGTTTAGTAGCCGTCCCCACAACCTTTAGTTGACGTCCCCATTTTCCGGAAACGTTTAGCAAGCGTCCCCCAATATCCGGAAACGTTTAGGGAACGTCCCCATGGCGTTTCCGTCTCCAAAACGTCCCCGGGACGTACTCCATGCTTTCGGACGTCCCCGTGCTTCATAGGTTATTATCAATTGTGCAGTTTGAAGGTAGACCTTTGGAGGGTACAAGGTAGATGGAACAACATGTCCAGTTCAAGAAAGGTTGTTATTATCAAGGGATAATGATTCGAACAAGCTTTATAAGGTCGATGGCATTTACCTTCCCCGTCGCAACGTGAGTGAGATTCTTTCTAGAGTTTGTATACATTACACCTTAATTTGTAAGCCCCCAACCGCAACGCGGGAGGGGTTCCATCTAATTATTAATAAAAATGACAACGAATAAAAATTAAATTATACTCATTAACTAAAATAAATTATGTTTATGAAACTAAAAAGCTATGTCTATTAGTTGCCTGAAGCTTTGGTTTAAAGTAAGGGAAAATATATAAAAAAACCAATATACTTTCTCATATTCTTAAAAAAGTTACTCAATATTTTTTTTGCACGTAAAAAGCCAACATACTTTCTGATTTTTCTCACAAAAGTCAGTCAACAAATTTTATTTTGAACACTAAAGTCTATTCACATGCTAAATTTGAACAAAATTATGACAAAACTTTTTTCAAAACTTGTTACATGAAGTTATATTTTAACCTAAGATATCTTTGAAAATCTATAAGTTATTGCCACATAACTGAAAACAATTAAAAACGAAAATCAAACAAAAAATGATTAAAACACGAACCGAATAAATGAGTTCGGTTTATATGTAGCCCAATAATCCGAGTAAACAAAGTAAACCATACTTTATATGTAGTCGAATAAACCCAATTATATGAATTTGTTGTATTCGGTTGAAACCAAAAACCAAACCAAACCAAATTCAAATGTGGTATGCGATTCAATTTTGAAGTATTTCAATTTCGTTTAGTTTAGTTTGGTTCGATTTTTGGTTTAACCAAAAAAAAATTCAAACTGAATAAAAGGAACTAAATAATCGAATAAATCGAAAAGAACCGATGGACACCTCAAACGGTTCCAAATTGTATAAATTATTTTTTCATAATATTGTTCAAATTTAACATGTGAAGGGATTTTGATGTTCAAAAAATTGTTGAGAAACTTTTGTGAAACAAAACAAAACGTATGTTGGTATTTTACCTGGGAAAAAATATTAAGGGACTTTAATTAGAAAAAAAAACTTCACCCCCACCTTCATGCACATGCATTCCTAATAGAATATTATAGCATATTCCTTGTATATTCCTTTTGTATATTAGTGTGATTATTGTTTCCATTCTTAGGGGATCCTAATTGATCTCAGAATGTATGTATAAATTATCAAGGAATGAGAAGAAGGGATCATCGATTGAATAATAAACTCTATCATGGTATCAAGAGTTTGACCTACCTCTTTTTTTCTTTCTTTCCCCACAACCGCCACGTCTCCTTCTGAACATCTTTTGCCCCCATCTTCTGTTCATTGACAACCTCTCCTATCCCCATGGATCAGAAAATCCACCCTGCGACTACTGTATCCAACATTAAAAACCTAATCCCCATCACCCTAGAGGTAGAAACCAGTCAATATTCAATATGGAGCGAACTCTTTCGCACCATCTGTCGAGCCTATCAAGTTATTCAACACCTCTCCCCCAAACCTTCTACCAAACCCTCTTCATTGACTGATACGGACAAAGACAAGGCTGATACGGACAAAGACAAGGCTCCTGCGACACCGGTCAATGATCAATGGGATCGATTGGATACCATCGTGCTCCAATGGATCTATAGCTCAATTTCTAATGACCTTCTCAATACTATTGTCACCCCGGGTATGACCGAGTATGACGCCTGGACCACGTTGGAGGGATTATTTCACGACAACAAAATCGCTAGAGCCCTTCAACTCACCCACAAGTTCTCCAATACCAGGTTAGATGGTTTTCCCAGCATGTCGGCATATTGTCAAACGCTCAAATCTTTGGCGGATCAACTCGCCAATGTTGATGCCCCCGTCGACAACAAGCGCTTGGTCCTTCAGTTACTCTGCGGCTTAACAGAACCCTATGAAAGCATTTCAACAATTCTTCAGCAAAAGGACCCCACTCCATCGTTCTACGAGGCAAGATCATAGCTTATCATGATAGAAGGTCAAAAGGCCGAAAAGGCTTTGTATGCTTCACAGATGGCGGCCCAAGCTCTCACAGCTAGCACAACCAGAACTCCTTCATCCACCCCATCTGACACCTCGGACCGGTCTCGTGGTCGTGGTCGAGGAAGGGAGCGCGGCAGACCCAACTGGTCCCGTAGCCGCGGACAGCAGCCGTATGGATCTTGGACGAGCCCGACAACTTACACATGGACTATGCCCCAACCGTGGCCTCCTTAACAGCCGCCTGCCACTCCTCAGCAACAATGGCTTCAATGGACCCCACCACCACCACCATGTCCTTATCCGACCACTAGATCAACCGCAAACACTAGCCCCGGCCAAGGAATATTGAGACCCAAACCGATCCAGGCGCATCAAGCTTCGTATACCCCGACTGATATCCAACAAGCTCTATACACCATGAGCCTTAACCCTCCAGACTACAATCATGGCGTGATGGATACGGGTGCGACAATTAGTATGGATCCCAACTCAGGTAACTTCGGTACTATTTTTAATACTTGCATGAATGAAAATATAATTATTGGAAATGGCACCACTATACCGGTACTTGGACACGACCCACAAACCGATCCAGGCGCATCAAACCGAGTCCTTTACGCACCAAAACTTATTAGAAAACTAATTTATGTACGTCAATTCACTAGAGATAATTCTGTGTCAGTTGAATTTGACCCGTTTGGTTTTCTTGTGAAGGACTACAAGACCCGGGCCCCTATCATGCGGTACAACAGCAGCGGTGACCTCTACACCTTCACCAAAGACTCAGATTGCTTCTCCACATCCACCTCCATTGCTCAACCATCAAGTCTCTGGCATCAACGCCTTGGTCACCCTGGCCCATCTCTATTACAGTCTTTAAAGATTTCAAACTCTATTGTTTTCAAGTTTTTGAATAAGAATTTGCGTGAACCATGTGTTTTGGGAAAATCTACTAGACTCCCTTTTTATGAATCTAATAATGTTACTTTACAGCCATTTGATATTGTACACAGTGACATTTGGACCTCCCCTGTTTTAAGCACGGGAGGACACCGGTATTATGTCCTCTTCTTGGACGACTATACCAACTTTCTTTGGACCTTCCCACTTTCAAACAAATCTCAAGTTTACCCTATATTTGAATCCTTCACCAAATTTGTCCAAACCCAATTTCAACAAACTATTAAAACCTTCCAATGTGATAATGGAAAAGAGTATGTTAATGCTTCATTTAAACAATTGTTTGATAAAAATGGCATTCTCTTCCGACTCTCTTGTCCCTACACATCTTCACAAAACGGAAAAGCGGAACGAAAAATCCGTTCCATCAACAACATCACCCGCACATTACTCGCCCAATCATCTCTCCCACCCAATCTGTGGCATCATGCCCTTAACACAACTACCTATCTCCTCAACATCATGCCCTCTAAAACCCACAACTTTCACACACCAACTTACCTCCTATACCGCCAAACACCAACATATGATCACCTACGCGTTTTTGGGTATCTATCCTACCCTCTTCTACCCTCAACCACCATTCACAAACTTGCTCTCCGCTCCTACCCATGTGTCTTTCTTGGTTACCCTACTTCACACCATGGCTATAAATGTTACAACCTACAAACAAAACAAATTACCATCATGCGTCATGTCTTGTTTGATGAATCCACTTTCCCATTTGCAGCCATTAAAACCACCACACCATCTCCCACCTATGAATTCCTAAACACTCCCTTCCCCGCTCACCTTTGGCCCACAGTCCATCCATCCGGTCCACATACCTCTGACCAAACATCCCTGGTCGAACCTACTATACCTCACCCATCGGCCCACCTTACCCCTACGACCCAACCTAACCCCACGGCCCAACCTTCTTCCCCCGCCCAATCCACCACTCATGCCCAACATCTACCAACTCCACAACCTACACCTCCTACCCAAACTGCGGCCCCTACCCCACCATTACCAACCGGTCCATCCAACCCACACACATCACCCAACCCTTCACTGGCTCAACCGACTCAACCTCAAAACATACCTTCACAACCGACCCCACAACGTTCCATGCACACACATGCCATGGACGGCATCGTTAAACCTAAACAACTGTTTAACCTCCACACCACCACCATCACTCCCATCCCCAAAAACCCCTCACTGGCCTTGTCCACACCGGCATGGCGTAACACCATGACTAACGAGTTTCATGCACTTCTTAAAAATAATACTTGGGACTTAGTGCCACGCACCCCTTATATGAACATCATTCGAAGTATATGGTTTTTTAAACACAAGTTCAGGTCTGATGGCACTCTTGAGCGTTACAAGGCCCGGTTAGTTTGTGATGGGCGCTCACAGCAGGTTGGGGTTGATTGTGGGGATACTTTCAGCCCGGTGGTAAAACCAGCTACCATCCGCACAGTTTTATCCATTGCTCTCTCTAACTCATGGCAGGTTCACCAATTGGATGTAAATAATAATTTTCTTCATGGGAATTTAAACGAGACAGTATACATGCATCAGCCTATGGGTTTTCGCAGCCCTCAGTATCCCGATCATGTGTGCCTACTGAAAAAGTCTTTATATAGGCTCAAACAAGCACCCTGTGCCTGGTATCAACATTTTACTGATTACGTTCTCACCTTGGGGTTTATACAGAGTCGCTGTGATGCGTCCTTGTTCATACTACACAGCAATAGCCATACTGCATATCTTCTTCTTTATGTGGATGACATTCTGCTTGTTACATCATCCACAGAGCTGCGAGACAGTCTCATGTCTTATCTATCTAAGGAGTTCGCAATGAAAGACCTTGGGCCTTTAAGTTTCTTTCTCGGGATATCAGTCACCCGCAACCAGGACTCTATGTTCCTCTCCCAGCAGACCTATGCAGCCGACATTATTGAACACGCAGGTATGACTTCTTGCAAACCCGTTGCCACTCCAGTGGACACAAATTCTAAGCTCAGTGCTCATGCTGGCACGGATTTCCCAGATCCGACTCTCTACAGAAATCTCGCAGGTGCTTTACGATACTTAACATTTACTCGGCCAGATATCAGCTGTAACACCTCGCAAAATCTTGTCCAATATAATAAAGACACGTGTCATGAGCTTTAAACGTGTAATGATTTGTTTCCAAGGGACTAAAGTGGACAAACAATGAAAGCATGTGTATAGAAGGATCAAATGTGTCAACATGCCAAACTCGTGCCTTTGAATGACCTCATAAGATGTTCGTATTCATGAATGAAGACATTGGCGGACACAAGAAGCCGTTGTGCTTAAAAATATAAAATTTACAAAGCACAGGGGTTAAATGTGTCAACATGTTAAATGTTACCTCTGAGTGACCTTTTAACGATCCCAAAGCTTTTTCATACTTCATTATGCTTCCATGTATAACGAATAATGATTCCATGGAGTTTCTACACACTTAAGGAACTTTTCGGGTGATCTAGTAACTAACCGGGAGCTTAACGAAGTTAAATAATGACCCAAGACACTTGAAAGTTAACTATGGGGGTCATAAGTGCAATAAAAGAAAGTTATTTAAATTAAATTTGGACCAGGGACTGAAATTGCAAAGATTTCAAACTTTTAACCGGATCTTCCCATTGTCGCGGGCCGCGTAGGCCTTATCCATTTCTTACGCGGGCCGCGTAACAGGTGTCAGCGACCAAAAAAGGGACAGCTGCATGTTGCAGCCTGTTCCACCGCCATTGCATGGCTGTTTTCGATACCATGGACTGTGCAACTGGTTTTTACTGCCCTAGGGACACTTGGAAGCATCTGGTAACATCCTAGGGACAAATGCAAAGATCTTAGAGCATCAAATTTCCTATATAAGGGCCTTGTTTGTTCTTGTGTTCATTCACACTTTGAGATTTTACTCTCAAACACTTCTCTGGAGCCTCCTGGACTTCTAAGAAGCTCTCATAGTCTAAATCTTCGTGCTAAGGACTCTTGTAAGTGTACTTAGCCTCTGTAATTAAGTTTTCATTAGTGTAAAGACCGAAAGTCAAAGTTAGCGTAATTACGCTTTGACTTTGTGATTAATCACTAACGGTCCAGCCATTATTCGAATTGAAAGTGGCTATGAGTTGGTAATTATATAGGTAATAAACCCTTAAAAGGGCACCTACCTGATTATCACTTTTACTTGGTCAATGTCGGGTCAAACTATTTAACGAAAAGTCAAACGGGTCAGTTTTTACAAAATAATTCATTACTGATAATGCAGAGGTTATGGAACATGTTTTAACACTTAAACAACTTGGTAAATAATATAAGAACATGTTTAGGCATGTTCAACCTGACAATTCTGAGTTTAGGCTCGGTTCACAACCGAAAGTCATGCGCGATATCGTAAAATGAAAGCTTTTTGTTAATTTAATGAAATTTTTGGCATAAGTCATATTTAAACCCGATTTTTGACACCCAACTTGCCACCTACTGTTAAGATATAATATTTAGGGATTTTTGGAAATTTTTGTTAAATTTTAAACTGATCATAACATAGAGTTCTTGCATTGACTTGGTAATTGACGATAATGCCCTTTTCGCTAATAAAATAAGTTTTGCACATCATTTACATGTTCAACCTAAAAGTTTGACATCAGTTTCTGGTCTAAAATGAAAGTTATGCGCGATGTCGTAAAATGAAAGCTTTTTGTTAATTTAATGACATTTTTGGCATAAGTCATATTTAAACCCGATTTTTGACACCCAACTTGCCACCTACTATTAAGATATAATATTTAGGGATTTTTGGAAATTTTTGTTAAATTTTAAACTGATCATAACATAGAGTTCTTGCATAGACTTGGTAATTGACGATAATGCCATTTTCACTAATAAAATAAGTTTTGAACATCCTTTACATGTCAAACCTTTTTCTACTGATTTTATACATTAAATAAATTATTTTAAACAGTAGAGACTGATCAAAATCTCATATTCTCTTAAACGACCCGAATATCGTCAAATACCGACTTTTATGCGATTTAGGCGCATAGTATGGTTCAAAACCACATTTAGCACCTAAGACTTATTACCTACTGATTTTATGAATAAATTTTTATACTTTAACAGTAAGTATAAGTCTTGAACTCAGATTTCCAAATTTGACCTTAAAGCTTATGTGAAATGACCAAAATGCCCCTACGGTGCATAGTTTGGCCATAAATGATAAATTTCACATATATGTGATATCTTACTGATGTAACTTGTTAAGATAAATATTTTTACTGATCAAATTAGACCAGAACCTCAGATTACCATTTAAACCTTTTTATAAACTTTAAAAATGACCAAAATACCCCTACGGGGCTTAAATGAGTTTTAAATTCGTTTTGGGCATAATGGAAGATATCCTACTGATATCATAACATATTTTAAGCATAATAACTTATGGAACATGTTCATGACTCGTTTGGTTACCCGTTATGCATATACGCGTTCGGTAAGGTTTATGTAACTAGTTTGCGTAAATTAGCCGAAACGGGTCAAACCTTATCATTTTTACTTCAAAATCCAGAATGTATTTAGTTTACCCATTTTATACAAGTCTTCATACTTGTTGGGTCTAAATCACATTCTAATCCGGTCTTCGCTTAATCTTGCGTTTCGAACCATAAACATTTCTTTAAAACTAACCGGTCTAAGTTATAACTTAAATAAGACCCGTTAGGAATCTAATAGGTTATTAAAACCTTCGTTCCAGATTAGGAGCCCTGTAAAAGATACTTGTACTTGCTGATTTGATATACAACTGAGAATAAAATTACTTTTAGCTCAGGTAAATACTTTTAACTTATTTTCCGTTATACGGGCTTGGGATACGGTATTTAATAATACCGCTTGGTCGGGTATTGAATCTTTAATCGATTAGTGGTTAAATCATTGAGATAACCCGTTTAATCTGTTTTGTTCGATCTAAGCCTTTGGGGGGTTAATGACCATGTCCTGGATATCCTTGGCTCATTCATTGAAATGGCCACGACTTAAGCACGGGGTGTAGGCATACACCTGACAGTGCGTATGTAAAAAGATATACCCGCCTGTTGAGGATAACTCGCCGTGGGTTTATATTATGTGGTGTGTCTATTAATCTTGTTCCGGCTTCTATCCCGGATCCTGAACGTACGATAAACATATAAATCTGTATACAAGATTATTTTTAATAATTGTCCCAAGTTATAAAAGAATATTTGTGCATTGTGCATTTAAATCAATTTTCTTAAATAATTTTTAAAAAGAGTCAGTTAATTGTATTTACCAGTGTAAACTGACGTATTTTCCTAAAAAGGTTAAATGCAGGTACTAAGCGTAATGGGCTGGAACTCCTGAGTATTAAATAAAGAGTCTTGCAAGCTTTTGATACTTAAAATATGTTGAACAATATTTCTTTCTGTTTTAGATCCGCCTGTGGATCCATCTATAATCCGTTGTATAATATTTTATTGTACTTTCAATTCGGTTTGTATAATTACTTTTATACTTCCGCTGTGCATTGAACTGTGATTATTTGACTATGATGATATCAACTACGTCATGATACTCCCCACCGGGCCCACCGGTAATACGTGGAAATATCGGGGTGTGACAGGTTGGTATCAGAGCCAACATTGAGTGAATTAAACACTAGCCTTTTTGTGTTTAATCTCAATGACACAGTTTGCACATTCCTCGACTTCCGAGTCTAGGCTAATGACTTAGGACTAAACCTAATCTTATTGTTTTCTTTTTGTTGGTTTCTTTTGTTTGTCTTGGCAGGAACAAAGAAGATGCCGCCACATATTAGAGGTAGAGGTGGAAGAGGAAAGGCACCAATCACTGCAAGAAATGATCATGAAGCCGGGCCATCTCACCGGCATACTCCATCAGCGAACCTTAGCTCTAGTCCTCACGAGGATTGCAGAACTTATTTAGAGCCGGCGAGACGCTCTGTCTCGCTCAGTACCTCACCATCTTACCATGATTCATTCGGGCTGCATCAGAACAACGAGTCCGACCATTCTCACCATTCCTTTATACCTTTGCAGCGGTCGAGTTCGCACCGTTCCTTCCAGGACCCGACCCCATACTTCCAGAGCCGGTTCAACCCGGAAAACCAGATAGAAGAACCAGAGGGTCAAAACCCTTTGGGACCGGCTGACCACTATCCTGAAATGCAGGATATGGATGTGGACGAAGATCCAGATCCCGAGCTACCACCGACTGGGACGCCGACGCATCCAATTGATATATCAAGCGGATCATCCTTCCATGGTTCGCCTTACAGGGGCCCAGACATCTTTGCTGAAAGATGGGCCACATACAAGTGGGAGTATACTCCCCCTCACAACCCACTTCCACAACAGCAGCAGGATCCCTCAGAGGATCCACATTTTGAGGCGGTCACGCCACCGCCACTGCCGCCACTAGAGCAGCAACTGCCTCCAGAACCACCGAGGCGAAGAAGAACAGGTGCACGGATGTCCGTGCGTGGGGGTTTCCACTTTAGCACCCCCTAACACTCAAGCAACAGCAACTACCCACCGCCGTATGAAGACCCACAAATGGGTGGGCCTTCAAATCCAGTTTCTGAAGTCGACTCTGCACCAGTCGCACCAGCACCACATATGGGTTATGATAACCCAATTCCTTCTTACCCAGGTGCAGCTGGGTACAACCCGTTCAAGCCACAAGCTTATTTGGGTTATAATTACAACAATGCCCCTGCCGTTGACCCATACCTTGAAGCGGCAAACTACAATGCTCTCTACCCTGGAGGACCTTTTCAAGCTGCGTACCCAACTGGGTACCCAACATATGGGTATCAATACCCACCACCTCCTCAACCTCCGCAGCAGCCGCCGCAACCGCCACAAATCCAACCACCGCAGCAGCAGGAAATCCTTCAACGGTTGCACGAGGTGGAACAACAGGTACAGGAGGAGCGTAGGAGCCGCCGGGGTCTGCTTAAGGGTTTAGCAAACCTAATAAAGGGGAAGAAGAAGAGGGATTATTGAAATTCCTTATTTATTTGTTTTGTAATTTCTATATTTAATTAAGTCCCTGTGTGGACATTTTATTTATGTACTTGGTCCCTGCGTGGACTTGTCTTTCTTTATTTAGCCCTTGCATGGGCAAGTTATTTATTTTAAAAGTCCCATTCAGGACTGCTATGTACTTCTCACAATTTATAGAATGTTTTAACTTAAGTTTCATTTGTCATTATATGTATGAAAATATTATATAAAACAAATCAAATTATCATTCCATTTTACAATTGATCTACCAATCAATATTGAAAAGAAATCTTGAAGGTATAACCTAGCCCATATGTCATTTTAGACAAGGCCTTTATGGTAAAACCTTTTTAAGATTCAATTCCTTGTTAACATCTGAAAACATGTTAACCCTCCTGGCAAATGTGATTCGATAAAGTCACATGTCATCCTCACATTGGATTCTTCCAGATTCCTTATCTAGCCTAATGATCTAGAAATCATGGGTTCAAATCATCAATTAAGATGATCACATATAAAACATCCATTAGTGATGAAGTGCCTACGGGCCATTATTCATTGTCCAATGAGACAACAGACAGTCGTAGTCTACGACTCCCTGTCAAGAAAACGGTGATGAACTACGTTCAAACCTTAATGCATCGATCTTAAAAGATCATGGCTTATAATTTAAAACTGTCCTCGTGACTAGGCCTTTTGTGCCACTAATAATATCCTTAATGTTTTATAACTAGGATAAATTATAATGAAAATCCTAAATAAATATGGTTAACAAATTAACCAAATATGGTCTATGTTTACCATGGTTAATGAATCATCAAAATTAATGATTCCATAATAAATCTCTAAACAAACTATTGTCAACTGTTTTATAGAAATCAAACTTCAGCATGTCTGAATCAGAGGAAGTTAACAGTCATCCAAGGGAGAGGAATGATACCACCAGAGTAAACGTAGCTGGTGCAGATCTTCAAGCATTGATAGAGAACGTTGTTACTAGAGCTCTTGACAGACAGTTCAAGGATTCAAGTGGTACCTGCACTTAGACTTAATCTGTGGCTCATAGTAAGCCCCCTTCTAAAACGCATGAGTCAAAGAAGGACGATGCTCGTCACTCATCGAATCAGAGAAGTGTTCCATCCAAACAAACTGTGTTTAAACAGGAGCCACGTGTTAAGGCTTGCTCATACAAATATTTCGTCTCTTGCAAGCCAAGAGACTTCACCGGAGAGAAAGGAGCCATTGACTGTATGACATGGCTAGATGAGATGGATACTGTAGTTGACATTAGTGGTTGTGCGGAACAGGATATTGTGAAGTTTGTCTCACAATCATTCAAAGGTGAAGCTTTGACTTGGTGGAGGTCATTAGTTCAAGCCACAGGGAAAATCCCACTTTACAACATGTCTTGGGATCAGTTTGTTGCGTTGATCAAAGATAACTTCTGTCCTCAGCATGAGGTGGAAAGAATTGAAACCGACTTCTTGACTCTGGTCATGAAGAACTTGGATTGTCAGGCATACCTTACCAATTTCAACACCATGTCCCGATTGGTTCCTTATTTGGTCACACCGGAACCAAAGCGCATAGCACGTTTTATTGGAGGTCTAGCTCCAGAAATCAAGGGGAATGTGAAAGCATCCAGACCTACCACATTCAGGTCAGTGGTAGATCTGTCTCTATCTCTCACACTTGATGCAATCAGAAACAAGTCTGCTAAAATTTCTGATGATGGAAAGCGAAAGCGGGAGGATGAGAGTTCTCATCGCTCCGACAAGAAACGAAAAGGGAACTCAGATCATAGGAAGGGTTCTGGATTTAAAAAGGATAACCAACAAGCAGGTGAGAAACCCAAGTGTAAAACCTGCCAGAAGCGCCATTTAGGGAAGTGCAGGTTCGAATCAAAATCTCAATCGCAGCCTAGAGTTTGTGGGATCTGCAAATCAAACAAGCATAGAATGTTAGATTGCAAGAAAATGAAAGATGCAACTTGTTACAATTGTAACGAGAAGGGGCATATCAAGACTAACTGCCCAAAATATGCGAAGAAGCCTGAGGAGGCTAAAAAGACCAATGCTCGGGTCTTTCAGATGAATGCTCAGGAGGCCATTCAGAATGACAATGTTATAACAGGTACATTCCTTATCAATGATGTTTATTGACGGGTGGTCCGTAGGACAACCCTTAAGTGGTTTAAAAAGATTAAAATTCCATGCTTTACTTGGTTATTTGCTTGAACTTAGTAACTACGAGTGTTCGTGTGTTTTGCAGGTAAATCGCTTAATTCGGTTAAATTGGAATCCGTAGCCTACGGCGGAATAATGTGGCAACGCGTGGAATTGTGTCAAGCAATTAAAAGGATTATAAAATCTTAATGCATAAGCATCAATTAAAGTGGGGGTCACACCTCTTGGACGCACATGGGCCGACTCGGTGGAATTTGCAATATACACACACGGCAACATATATGAATTGTTGTGAAACATCATCATCACCAATCATGTGAAGGTGGACTTTTGGGTATTGGAATTCTCACATTGGCAGAACATCATGTGCACTAGAGTTTTTATGTCAACAACATCATCATCACATCATCTACAATTTGAGGGCCGCCACATATTCATGCATGCACAGGTGTACCGGGTTGGAGATCTTGGGCTGACAACACATCTCATCTTTGGCGGCAGACATATAGGTGAACATTTATCAACTCGGTGGATCTCTTTGAGTGGGCCGCTATCATATAAAAGTCACTTTGATTGGGCCGCTAACAAGGTAAATAACAACAATCATCATCTCAATAGTGGGCGGCAAATTATCATCATACATCAACACAAGACATTGACTTTGGCAAACATTAAAGTGGCGGCTGACTGGATGCACATGTGGGACTATCTTGGCAGCCGACAAAAAGTGTTTAATACACAACAACAACAGGAATCATCATCATCATTAAATGTGAACATCATATGGGCCGGCTAGGCAGCAACATCACGTGAATATTAATTAGAGGCATGTGGGCTGGAGACATTGGGCTGCACATGGGCGGCAGACAACAAAGAACAAAACTCAGGTCATCACCGTAAATTACGGTCTTACCGTAATTTACGGTGGACATGAATCCTGCACAAGTCTCCACCGTAAATCAGTCTACTTGTACCGTATCACTTTTATGTGCACCGTAAATTACGGTATTACCGTAATTTACGGTGGAGGCGACGCGAAAAAGTGTAACCGCTCATTAAAAACAGTTTTATTGTGTCTTTTCACATGTTCTCATGATTGGACGTTTTTGGGAGACACTAGGGGCGAATTTTGGCTATCTTGCTTGGTTCTAAACAATTCCTAACATTCGGTTTATGTATTTGATTCGTATGAACATTGAATCGATTGGGATGATGATTCACCAAGCTATGTCCGGCTAAAACTTTCGGTGATCATCTTAGGTGAAGGTTTCTTTTGAACTTTTGTGTGTTTATTTCTGAATTTCTAGAATGATAACTTGCGTTGCTTGAATATCATGGTGTATGCTTAATTGTTTGTAGCTTGTTAATCGATATTGCAATTTCTAGTCTCAATCTTACGTTCTTGGTGCCGCTGGCAATCGAGATATCACGGGAAGGGTTAGGGTTGGTTATTGATTAATTGATCATCGGGAAACAACCTCGCGTTTATTAAATCCGAGTACTTTGTTCCCTTTCATCACTTCGATTATGTATGCACGAG